>JAKTYO010000342.1:2312-14492 GCA_030578735.1 Metschnikowia noctiluminum | reverse complement strand
ATAAGATCGATGAGTTTGAGGCTGGCCGCGAAACAACGATGATCGCATCGCAGGCCAGAGTGAGTTCACACCCAATCTTCTTACTACTGATATTTTTGGAAGAAATTCCTTTGGGTGAATTGGCACTCGTTTGTATTCGAAGCTTTAATCAAATTTTCTTGGCTGCAAGAAAAAAAAAAAAAAAAAAAAAAAAAAAAAAAACCAACTTTCCATGATCTTTCTCATAATTACCCCAAATCTCAAATTTCGCAGAAGGCACGATTTGCTCTTTTAAAGTTCCTGTTTTGAGAACCTTCAAGGAAGGGCGAAAAGAACTACTTCATGTACATTTAAACCCACCAAAAATTCAAAACCCATAGCAATTTGATCGATCTCAGCGCAATATCCATGTAATGCTCACATCAAGTGGATGGCCTAGACTACATTCATAAACTTTTTTGTGGGGTGCCCCATTTTGAGTTTGGCCCACAATCAAGGAAAACCTTGGCCCCCCATACGTGCGCCCCTTCGCGATATAGTAGGCCAAAAAAAAGGCCAAAAAAATCAGACAGTTCCGTGCCAATACACAACTAGATGCTATAATAAGCTTATCAACACTTCTTTTCAGTTACTACAAGTCGCGATCGAGACTTTTTCACGCATAAGAAAAGTACTTGAAAAAGAACAATCAAGACTGGAGAGCGGTGGCCGAGTTCGAAATTGAAATAAACTTTGGCCAGGGGCTCGAGCCACACGGTGTGGGGGTCCAAGTCTTGGGAATCCCAGAGCTGGTGCGCGCAATACGCAGAACTGCTGATATTCCGTGTTCACCCGTGAAACGTGCTCATGTGCTCACGATTTTAGCTGTCTCGATGTGAGAAATCACGCGATAAAACACGCTTCGCCCCTTTTTCCACGCATCATGCTCGCTGATCTGGCTTATTACTTGCAAAAGATAAAGGTCAATCGGGGATGAATTGTTGAAAAAATAGAGCGACGATGACGAAAATACATGATCGAAGCTGGAATCTTGAGTGCACCAATTTTCGCTTCGCCAATAACTGCTGAAAGTGTACGGGTCTGAGAACTCGCGCACAGGGCTCAGCTGAGCTTAGTCTTCAGAACCGAGCCATTCATCCCACACTCACTTCCTAATTCGTGAATCTTTTATTTTTCTTTGTCATCTCACGTGTAGAGACGCGTCGCGACACGTCATTTTAGAGACAACAGTTTCCCATTTGCAAAAGCAGTGACTCAGGCTGTTCTCGATGGCATGCGCTTACGGGGCGGCATGGTCCGATCATCTGAGTGCTGGAATTTCGCGCATGCATGCCGCACACTTGCGCGCACTGCCCTTTTGTTAATCGTCGCGAGCTCCGGAGTTACGAACCCCCGCAAGGAAAGTATTGCATTGCGGACGAGCAGTTATTTCCACTGTGAAAATAATAATGAGAGATGAAAAAAGCATGGCTTCGCAATCAAACGCTTTACATTTAAATGCCCTCAATTTTCTTGATATCATACACTAGGCTAGATTGATGAGGTGTAAGGCATGCGACTGTAGTATCGAGGCTCCGGCTCACGTAAGCGCATATTCGAGTGCGAGCTGCTTTTCGCCCCATCTCCATGCATGGCGCATTGTTCTCATTATCCAATGGCCCTCCCGAGACGTATGCGCATACAGGAGCCTGGACCGAGTGCCAGACGATGGAAATCACCCCACAGCAATCTATAAATGGGGTAAGTATAAAAGGCAGTTTGCCCTTGTTCGGTAATGCGTAGGTTTTTCAATTTCTCATCATCAACACTCGCATTCACTTCACGAATCAGTGCAACAAACAGAATCAGCTTCAGAAACATGTCAATCCCCAAAACGCAAAAAGCAGTTGTTTTCGAGACCAACGGCGGGCCCTTGGAGTACAAGGACATCCCAGTGCCAACCCCTAAGGAAAACGAGATTTTGATCAACGTCAAGTACTCCGGTGTGTGCCACACTGACCTTCACGCTTGGAAAGGTGACTGGCCTTTGGCCACCAAGTTGCCTCTTGTAGGAGGTCACGAGGGTGCCGGAGAGGTCGTGGCCTTGGGCAAAAACGTCAGGGGCTGGCAAGTCGGCGACCTTGCCGGTATCAAGTGGTTGAACGGCTCGTGCTTGCAGTGTGAGCTCTGTCAACAAGGAAACGAGCCAAACTGTGCCGATGCCGACCTCTCTGGTTACACGCACGATGGATCTTTCCAGCAATACGCCACGGCCGACGCCATCCAGGCCGCCAGAATCCCTAAAGGTACCGACTTGGCCCAGGCGGCCCCTATTTTGTGTGCCGGTATCACCGTCTACAAAGCCTTGAAGACCGCAAACTTACAGGCAGGCCAGTGGGTCGCCATTTCCGGTGCCGGTGGAGGATTGGGCTCTTTGGCCATCCAGTACGCCGCAGCCATGGGATACCGTGTTGTGGCCATTGATGGTGGTGACGAGAAGAAAGCGTTCTGCGATTCCTTGGGTGCTGAAAAGTTCGTTGACTTCACCACCAGCAAGGATATTGTCAAGGACGTCGTGGCCGCCACCAACGGTGGTGCTCACGGAGCCATCAACGTGTCTGTGTCCGAGAAGGCCATTTCTCAGTCTGTCGAGTACCTTAGGCCAACAGGTGTGGCTGTCTTGGTGGGCTTGCCAGCCGGCGCCAAGGTCGTGGCCCCAGTGTTTGAGTCTGTGGTGAAATCCGTCAGCATCAGAGGTTCGTATGTCGGAAACAGAGCCGACTCGGCCGAGGCCATTGACTTCTTTGCCAGAGGCTTGATCAAATGTCCTATTCACATTGTCGGCTTGTCTGAGTTGCCTAAGATCTACGAATTGATGGAGGCCGGCAAGATCTTGGGAAGATACGTGGTCGACACCTCTAAGTAAGTAAGGTTGGAGACGAATGACGAAGATACGAATATTGGAGATAGGTGTTAATAGAGAAACTCAATTGTAATGAATTGATTGATAAAATTTCAGAAGCGAGAGAGTAATTTGATGAATCTCTAATAAAAGAATAGAACCACAAACGTATCCGAGCGAAGAACAGATGTGTGTTGGCAATGTTCGATGCAAGGGCTAATTGATAAGATGCTGATTTCAAGAGGAAGATGCTTGTTCAAAGCGGGGAACAAAATTGTGTATAAAAAGATGTCATTAATGATGAATTAAATGATGGGCAAAATGATGAATCAATTGATGATTAAAATGGTGGGCAAAAATCGTACATTAGTCCAACATTTATTAAAATCCCGAAATTGGAAAACTTCTTTTTCAGCTCGTTTATTCACAAATCATGCAAGCTTCTGCCACGCTCCCCTCCCTTAGGCCCTAGCTTCTGAGGCTTAGAGGAAGAAACAGAAAAGTACGGTGGCTCCATACCTTTGGCGATCCCAAATCGTCTCGGCCTTTTTCTTACCTACTCAAGATTTCCAGCGTGCTTCGAACTTCCTTCAAACACCAAAAATTAGATACCATTTTCAGTCTTATTCATTTTTCATCCGACAATCACTTTTTCATCTCAAAGGCCCTTGTATAAAACTAAGAGGGTGGACAGTTTGTATGAGTGAGGGCGCGCTCACTTTTCCCGATCCGGCAATGATATGTTCAACCCGATCCGACCTCAACATAAACAAACCAGCCATGCTCGTTAACCGGTAAGAGTTCTAGAAACAGATCAAGAAACAAAAAAAAAGCACGGAAAAAAGCACGGAAAAAAGGCAATAATAAAAGTCAGGATACCCGTGCTTCTCGCATTAAAATACACACGACAAGCCTCGTGTTCACAACTCAACACACCTCAGAACTTTCGATCCTGGTATTGATCACTGCCCTTTTTATCTTATTTATCCCATCTCCAGCGCGTCTGAGATCGGTACCTGACCACACAGCCTCGCACCCAGGGTCTGCAAATTAACTTGAAGATCATATTCGTCATCTCATGAAGACAGGCCACCTGCGAGATTCAGCGAAATTGCCCTTTGATCATCACAAAAGAAAACCATCAATCAGAGAATTCAAATCTGAACACGGCACTAGACAATAAAGAATAGAAGAGAAAAGAACAGAAGAGAAAAGAACAGAAGAGAAAAGAACAGAAGAGAAAAGAAGAGAAAAGAAAAGAATAGAAAAAAGAACTTAATCAAATTTAGTACTAGAGGTTCAACGCAGTCTAAATCAACACACGTACTTCTGTCAAAACCAGTGTAATCTCTCCTCGATATCAGGTTCTTGACTTTTGAGAAATCTCTACTTTCTGACCATCCTCAAATCCCTCAATGACCGATTTTCGAGACGTGGCCGAGGGCACCTTGGTCATAATAGTGTGCCGTGCCAGACACCTTCCGAACCGGCGGAAACTAGATAAACAGTCTCCCTATGTCCTTCTACGGATCAACACCACGGCACAAAAGACGCCGGCCCATTTCCGTGCGGGCCAGACCCCCGAATGGACCCACGAGATCAGGTTCCAGCTTTCCCGGGGTCGCAAGGCGGTCATGAGACTCGACGTCTTGGACGAGACAAAAAGCGACCCGACGCCGATCGGGGGAACGGAGATCGACTGTGCATGCGTGTTTCTGGACCCGGCCAACGCCCAGGAGTCAGGGAAATACATCCTCGACGGCTGGCACGACTTGTCTTTCAAGGGCAAATACGCGGGCAAGATATACCTAGAGATGACATTCTACCCCAGCGCCCCCATGCTTCCGCCAAAACTCTCTCAGTCGACTTCCTCGGCACACAAGCTTCTACCGCAAGCGCCTGCAAACGCCAGATTCGACGAGTCGTTCCGTCATCTGGCGCCCGCCACATCTGTGCTGCCCTCAAGACCAGAACTCACAGCCAACGATGTGTTTGTGTCTTCGCCGCCGCAGAAAACACACCCTTTTCGGTCGTCCGAGCCGGAGCCGGCTCTCAAAACCGACGACGGCGTCTTTGTAGAGCACCCAAGACAAAAGGTCAGCCGTTTTGCAAAACTAAAAGGCAAATTCTTGGCTAAGGAGCCCATCACGAATCTCTGGGCACACGAAGATAAGGGTTCGGGTGGGAGGAGTCCCAATAAGACCCTGTGTTTCGACCCAAACGACCCTAACGAGTCGCTCATGCATGCGCCCTCGCCGCTTGATAATTTCGAGGAGCTCCTGTTGGAAATGGGAATCCACGGACGTCTGTTTGAGGACCATTTGCCCCGCTTCTCGCCTACAGCTCCGCCTCCGCCTCCTCCTCACTCAACCTCGGGATCTACAACAAAGAAGACAAACCGGCAGCTGTACTACGAGGAAAGTCTATCTCGTAGCCTGTCTCCAGTGCGTAGCGCACCCCTGAGCCCCTCTAAAAATAGGAGAAAGCCTCCGCCTGAAGCCGCTGGAAAGAGCCCGATACCGCCTTTAGACTCGACCAATATTCCGTTTTCCGCAGAAAACTTCCAGCTAGATTCGGTAAATGACCCGCTTCCAACAAAAGTATATCACATGGATATTCCGGTAAAGTCTCTTACAGTACAGGCTTCTGCACGAGAAACGCATCCCTTGAACCCAAATGAACTCGATCCCCGCTACTATGCGCCTACACCTTCTGAGCACCTCTCCAGAAGTTCACGTTTGCAGAGCTCTACGCGGCGTTTCGAAGAAAATGCGACGCGGGACTCCGGGTATTTGGGCGAAGGCTCATGGAATATGCAGAAAGACACGCATGGCCGATTTTCTCCTTCTGTGTTTCAAAGAATAACCAGCCAAAATGACGACGAGAAGAACAAGCCGCCTGTCCCACCCAAGATCCCCAGTGGACTTTCTGAAAGGGAGTACTACGTTTTGGAAAAGGACAACTACCTCAAAGATATCAATGGAAGAAGATATTGAAACATTCAAGAGGAATTATTGATTGTCTGGTTGACTCATTCACCGACCAACTAACTAACTAATTATGAATTCATATGGACTCAAATTAAATATGCCGCAACTAGGCCCATGGCCGCCACAGCTAACTCAGCTCTGGTCCCTCCACCAGTGCTGGGGCTAGTGCTGACAGTGGTAGTCACAACTGCCGAGCCGTTTCTGCTCGTATGGGTCTCGGTGCTGGAAGTTGCGGTGTTTTCAACGGCAAGCTCATTAGGGGAGGAGCTGGGTGTTTGCTTCTTTTGGCAACACTTTTGAAGCTGTGAAAAAGTGAATGTGTCTTTCTCAGACGGATTTGTCTCGTTAACGGCAACAAGAGATTCACCTGGATTTGACACCTGTACCTTTTCGTTTGGGTTTTGGTTCGCTTCTGGGACAATAAATAACTCAGGGGCTGGGGATTTTGCGGCAGAAATTTGATTCTGAATGAGTCCGGCCACTGATGTGGTGAGAGTGGTGGTGATATCTGACGTTGTACTTATCAGGTCTTCTTCAGATGAAGGCTCTGGTGGAGCTGCAAATGCCTTCACAAAGAGAGCTAGAATGAACAAGCTTTGCATCTTTCACTCTTATATTCCAGCGATGAAGATAGGTAGAGAATACTGCTGAAACCGTTGCGAATTCATCGGCCTTTTATGTTCTACTTTTTTGATTTGGAAGTCAAGATCTGAGCGATGATTTTCCTATGCCATCGTGCAGGTAAACACGGTACATGTTATGGTAAAGTATTTACCAAAGCAGTTTTTTCTCATATTGCCTCACGCACGGCGTGCATGTCTTGCACTTGGAGCAAACCTCGAATTAAGCTGTTCACAATGGGTGACCAATATAGACAATATATGCCTCAGCCCGAGCTTTATTGTGTTCGGCTCAACTTGCTCGATCAAAATCTTCTCGAAGTTTATTTAATTTAGATTTGAGTCTTGATAATTTTTTCAAACACCAGCAGATGCTTACGTGGGATCAGAGGCTCATCGGATTCTTTCACAGCTTGAAAGATCTACTCGCGGTCTTCTTTTTTAGAACCATATCTCGGTATTTTCAGCTCGCTCTTTCTCGCGGTTGACCACACGAGGCATAATATCTCATGTGACCCAATTTTGGTCGAAAGCGGCTTGAGCCGAGCCTGTTATTCCTTCGTAATCGGGTTTACAATGAAGATAGGCAGCTGGGCAAATCTTTATAGGGCCACGAGCAATTTTTACTTGAAGAGTTCAAAAATTTCGACTAGAGAGCACGCCATCGAAAGGAAACATGGCCTCTTTAGGGGTATTGAATGAGCAATTCATGGCCAGAGTGTTCCAGTCATAGGCTTCGTGAATATCTGTTTTTAAAACTGAGGTGGTGAAATATCTGCGTGAAGGTCTTTGGTGAGCTCTCGATGAAACCATAGCTATTATGGAGCTCCAACCACTCTCACTGTTTTACCTACACAAAACGATTTATTGCTAAGGGTTCTTTAGCGGTAACGTCACTCAAGTCGCAACAAAATCATGAGCAATCACTCATGGCGGTCGCCATGAATGGGCCCAAGGAGCAAATATAAGTTATGTTCATGAGCATATAAGAAGGGAGCGGAACGTGAGCGAGTGCGAACCTAATAAGTCGATCAAAGGTTTTCTTTAATGCTTAAGGCGAGTTGCAAGGATTAGTCAGGAGACTTTTCTCGTGATGACCTGGCCCAAATAGGATAGTTTCTCAGCCGTCGGCAGATTTCGAAAGAATTCACAATTCAAAATTATCTCCAAGGAAACTGAGCATAATAATTGAACACTCACCCAGGTAGTCATTATGATTATATGCTTCTACCTCAACAAGGCACTTTGTGGGGGACGATTTTTATTCTATCCTATCACAAACACACACATATATATACATGTAATTCTCACATTTAGTCTCTTCTCCTAATTGGTCAGTTACGCTTTGATGTTATCGAATCGGCAACTTCGACAACGGTGTCTAAGAGCAAGAAAGACCCGGTCGAAAGTCTCACTTCGACACCTCCTCTAGGTTGTTCATCACACCACAAAATGTTTATTGATGAATGAAAAAGAAAGAGAAATAAGAAAGGGTGTTTTTTTTTTTTTTTCCATTTTAAGACAAATGTAAGATCAAAAGTCAAATTAAACCACAGACCCTTCCATTCAAGGCACTCTATATTTGTCGATTCCTTCCCCACCTCTTGCAACCAGGCCGATAGGTCGCACGAGATCTGGCTGCGCACGACCGAAAAATTTTGTGTATTCAAGCCTGAGACTCAGATACCAAGTTTTCCAAACATACATAATCGAGATGCTTAGGACAGCCACAAGAAACGTCTCGATCAAAAGCTTACCGCACGAAACACAGCCGATCAATAAATACAACGCTGTGCGGTCAAAGTTCAACATCAAGCCGGTCCCCACACAAGGTCTCATATATAATCCACCCGCTTCCATGCCTACAGTGAAGGAGACCCCACGTGCATTTTTACCTCCCAACGATCCAAGGTTGACGCTCTTGGCTGAAAAATACAAAGTCTACACCCCGGAGGAGCTCAGCGAGATGCCTGTGATCTACGCTACCAAGAAAGACAATAGCTTGACGCCCGAACTAGTGCAAGAAATCATAGCATTGAGAAACGAAGACCCCGAGAAATGGAGCATTGCCAGGTTGGCAGCAAAATTCAGTGTCGACCCTAAGAAAGTCAATGTCATCACGGGTGTGAGTAAAGACAAGCAGCTGAAAGTGCTTGCCCAGCTTGCACAGCAGCAGAATCAATGGTCTGAAAAGAGGAGGCTTGCGAGAGAGGACAGACGCAAAAGAAAGCAGATGTGGTTGAGAAACGAATATTAACTTGTATATAGTAATTTTGCATCGGAATACACGGATCCTGGATATGCTGTGAGTACTGCCGTAAACAAAGAAGGTAAAGGTACCCGATCTATTGCTGGTCTGCCATTCGTTTGAGTTCTTGCTCGAGTTGGTCTTGTGTGGAGGCCACAAGGTCCTCGAGGTTTTCCTGGATTCCCATCTTGGTACTGATTATGTCCAGAAGCATTTTGACGACAGTGCTATGTAGGTGCTCGCGCTGTTGTTGGATCTCGTAGCGCGTTTCTTTCAATGTAATCTTCAAGTCGTGGTATTTTGCCTCGAGTTCGATCACGCCCTTTTTGGAATTTATCTGCATCGCTTGGAGATCACGCTCGAGCTTTTCGTTTTGGGCAGAGCGGATCGTAGTATCGTTGACCATTGTCTCGTGGATCTCATCCTGCGTGTCCTTTAACTTTGCCACACTCGTCTCCGCGTTTTCGATCTCCTCTTGTTGCTCGAATATTTTTTCCGAGATCTGATCCACCGACTCGACGATTTTGATCGCTTCTCCTTGCACTCGTAGCAATTCCTGCTTGAGCTCTGACTTCACCTCCAGAAGCCTGGTTTTCTCGATCCTCACTTTCTTACTGAGTACATCGTCCGGTTCCAATGCCAGAGATCCGTCGCCGATCATTGCAGAGTTGATAGCCAATTCATACCCATCGCTGTCTCTGGATGGTAGCCTGGCTGTCATCGAGTTGTATTGGTTCACAAAGTTCTGGAGGCTTTGTAGAGATCGATGAATATCGTTGTCTTTCTGGGCCAACACATCTTTTAGGTCCTCTATTCGGTTCGACACAGTACTCAAGAGTCTGTTTATTTTCTCTCTCTCTAGGTTTAACTGGTCGATTTCGTTGATGGAGAACCCCTTTTCTTTGATCTCAGCCTCGTATGCCTGTTTTTGCGCCTCTAGATCTGCAAGGCGCAGAGATGCGCTGTCAATGTCGATTTCGATCTGCTCCAAAATATCTCGCCATTGCTTCTGCCTCTCTTTCACTTTGTACATGTATTCTGAAAACTGCTTCAAGTCGTTTTCCAACGCCTTAGACTTTTGCTTGGCCTCTTCCATTTCGTTGTACTGGGCGTTGATTTTTCTTAGCGTTTCTGAAAGCTCATTGCTTTGTTGTTTTATCTCCTCGGCTTGCTTGGACACATCTGCACGCGCAGCATCATACTCCGCCCTCATCTTGTCTCTGTATTCAGTGTAATCTTCCTTTTGGTTCATGAAGTTTTGGTATGAAGATAGAACATACCCAAAGAAGATCTTATCGAAAACATCGTCCGGGCCAATAAGTGCCTGGTCCTCTAGACCCAGCATCTCCAAAAGAAGCTTTACGAGCCAGTAAAGCATACCTAGAAACACGGGCCAATGCTGTCCGCCCACTGCACTTATGGCAGAGCGGTTGATTCCTTCTAGATACGGATATTGCAATGCTTTTAGTAGCATGAACACCTCCGACTCCACAGAGCGCGTGAACTTATAAGCCCGATCTATTTTCCCGTAAAGAAACTGGAAGAGAAGCACAAAGTCCTTCTGCGTGGGCTGGCGCAACGACTTGAGCGTGATAGGGTGGCCGGTTTCGAGCTCGAACCTGTTTCCAACACAAAAATCATGAATTTCTTTCAGAATCAATGCCTGGTAGTTCTTGTCACGGAGCGGCCGAGGGTCCAGGCCTCGCTGAGACCCTGTTTGGCTGCTACTTTGGCCAAATCCCGACGGATATCCCTGCAGAGAAAACGGCGTCGAAGCCACAGACTGAAAGGTTTCAACTGTAGGGCCATTGGAACCGAGCTGGGAGGGTACAGGGCCCCCGCTTCCGAAACTACTAAGTCTTTTGTTCAGCGCAGGCGTTAGCAAGAGTGTCTGTCGACGTACCAGAGATTCCTGCGAGCCTGGCACCCGTTGAATTTGCCTGGCCCCCGACATGGATAGCCGCTTTGCCTTTCTCAGAGTCTGCGCTGCCTGCGGCGCATGGTACGGCTCTGTCAGCATAGGCTCTGGATTGAAGTGGAATAAATGCTTGTTTTTGTTTGACTCTCAGGATGTACCGGTGCGATAAGATTGGCCTGTGTGCATGAAGGTGGATGCGTGAAGACGCGGTCAGATCGACGCGCAAGTCAAGAACGGAGACAACAAATGAAGGAAATAATCGATGGATGAGTAGGAGGAACAGAAAGGAAGAACAGAAAGGAAGAACAGAAAGGAGAAACAGAAAGGAGGAACAGAAAGGAGAAACAGAAAGGAAGAACAGAAAGGAGAAACAGAAAGGAGGAACAGAAAGGAGAAACAGAAAGGAAGAACAGAAAGGAGAAACAGAAAGGAGGAACAGAAAGGAGAAACAGAAAGGAGGAACAGAAAGGAGGAACAGAAAGGAGGAACAGAAAGGGAGAAATAAAGGCAAGAAATGAAAAGGGAAATTCAAGAAGAAGAAGGATAGGAGAAGGGAAAGCTTTTTTTTGTTTTCTTTTCTTTGAACTATGCACACTAAAAGAGTTGGTATAAGAAAATCATAATACAAGTAGGAATTAATCGCTAATCCAAGACGAACAGAGCTTGGTAGAAGTCAATAAATCCTACGCAAGCGGCCTTGTAGCTGTAAGGTAGACCGCTCGCTTGCGAAACGTACTGAAAGTCTCAGGCGATCAAAACTTTAGAAGCACTGAGAACACGTGAGAAATAAAAAAGCCGAAAGACTGTTGGTGGGTGTTTTTCGTAGATGGATAATGTGGTGAGTGTCAGGGAGCCAACAATATATCTCATTTCTTACTTTTCTTATTTTCCTTATATTTTTCGTATGCCATTATGTGGCAAGTCTGGGGACCATTGACCCCCCAAACAGCGTGATACGTCCGTTTCGCGTGCCACTTTTTACCCAGGCGTTGCGGTTGCTGATTGTCCTAACGGTTTACGATTGTTATCACGGTGCCAAACTATTCTCACGGTACCTAATTGTTTGGTGATTCCGAATTGTTTTGACGATTCACAATTTTGTTATTTTGGTTTCTCCACTATATGAGTAATTTTCTGGATTCTGTTCCAGGCTTTTTTTCTACTTCCTCTCCTCCGTCCTCTCCTCCGTCCTCCTCTTCTTTCCCTTCTATTTTTTCTTTTCTTTTCTACTTGCCGTTCTCTTTTGCCCAAGTCTCATCAAGGAACTATTGCTCGAGGCTTCGATTCACGGCTTAACCCCACTTACAATGGCACCTCGTGAGGATTGGCGCACCTTTGCAGTGAGCACAAAAATATTGTCGCCGATCATCATCATCAACTGGTAGGGGTCGCCCCGGCGAATTGAAATGAACAATTTCGCGATCCACATATGAGCTTTTAAAAAACGCGCGCCAAGAATCCATTCGCCGGCGGTCGTGATAAAAAAATCTCCCAAACCCGTGTAATCAGGAATACACAAGGGATCCCTCTCGACAGAAGGGAGA
>JAKTYO010000341.1:1286-14845 GCA_030578735.1 Metschnikowia noctiluminum | reverse complement strand
CAATTCGATGATGACAGTATCAGTCTCTTTGCCTGTCTGAGTACTTGTCTTCGTGCCGGACCCAGTCCAAGTTCTTGTTATGGTCGTCATCAAATGAGGCAACTGCACAACCACGAGGTGATGCCCTCCGGGAGTTCCGGTCAGAGTCATGGTCGTCTTAGACATTCCCGTCCAGTACTGAGTCGTGGTCTGTGTCGGAATCGGCAATTCGATGATGACAGTATCAGTCTCTTTGCCTGTCTGAGTACTTGTCTTCGTGCCGGACCCCGTCCAAGTTCTTGTTATGGTCGTCATCAAATGAGGCAACTGCACAACCACGAGGTGATGCCCTCCGGGAGTTCCGGTCAGAGTCATGGTCGTCTTAGACATTCCCGTCCAGTACTGTGTCGTGGTCTGTGTCGGAATCGGCAATTCGATGATGACAGTATCAGTCTCTTTGCCTGTCTGAGTACTTGTCTTCGTGCCGGACCCCGTCCAAGTTCTTGTTATGGTCGTCATCAAATGAGGCAACTGCACAACCACGAGATGATGCCCCCCGGGAGTTCCGGTCAGAGTCATGGTCGTCTTAGACATTCCCGTCCAGTACTGTGTCGTGGTCTGTGTTGGGATTGGTAATCTGACCATTACCGTATTTGTTGATGCTCCTCGAATGGTGCTGGTGGCCATATATGGTTTATACCATGTGGTCGTCGTCGTGATTGTGGTTTTGGGCAACTTCACTATCACAATGTCAGTAGAAGACCTGATTTGCGTCTTTGTTGAGACAAAGGTATTGTCCCACATTGACGTGGTGGTAATTGAGCATTTAGGAGCCACCTGAAAAACATCCAGGCCGAAACTTTTATGAGTATTTCCTGCAGCATCTGTGACCCTCAAAGAAAGGGCCGCAATGCCTCCCACGTTAAAAGCAACGATTGAAATGGGATAGTACACTCCAGCTTTGACATCAACCGAGAGACTTCCTGTGACGACCTCCTTGTCCCAGGTAGTACCCGCATCTTTACGAAGTCCTAGAGTTTGTCCTTTCTGCTGAGACGAGACATCGTCTGCGTGACAGCTGTGGAGTCTTTTTCCGGGGCCGAAGGTTATGTATAAGCCATTGTATGTGCGGATGTCGAATGTGAGAGTATCATCAACAGTGCTTTTGTAGAACCCTGACAATTTGAGGGTGAAACTTTGATCAATGTCGGTGTCATAGATTGATTGAAGTCCAAACGGCAATTCAGGAAGGGACATAAAATTGACGTCGTGAACACCTGTTACCGTTTTGATGAGCTCCGTCTTATATCCATCGAGGAGAAAGCCTTCCTCCCAGCCGACATAGCTTGCCCATCCATACTTGTAAAATTCCGCTGTGAAACCTCCGTTTTGGGGACTCGATTGTCCCGAATTGGTTGCAAGCACCATGGCAAAGAGAGCAAGCGAAAAAATTGAGCCTAGCATCTTGCGAGTGGTATAAAAAATGTTTGAAATCTTTAGTGTCCCAGGGACATGAGGGGCTACATTCTCGGCTATTAAAGACAAAAGAGAGTTCGGTGGCCCCCGTTTGAGCAGATCGTCCTTGTCTGTTTATGGTGATGCCCATCTATTGAGGCCATGTCCGCAAGATGAGTGCCCCTAAGTGTCAATACGGTTGCATTACAATGGCGTGGAATAATCCTCTTCCGGAGAACTGAGATTTCCAGACAATCTGTGTCTCAATTATCTCACTTTATCAGGTATCATGTGTTAGTCTCTTGTTGCAACATTTAGAACTCATGAAGTTGGCCCGAGAAATGAATTTATTTGCTATCCGGGGTATTCAGAATACGCGAGAACGCAAACAGAATCGAGATAAACAACTTTTTAGGATTCTGAAGCTCTTGTTGAGTTACTACAGAGTCACCATAAGGTAATCAGCCTGCGGCGGTGAGCTCACCAGACGTGCGTCCTCTTGAAGATTAGAGATGATTAACATGCTCGAAACACAAAGAGTTCTTGACATTTCGGAAGAGCCGAGACATTGATCTGCGCCCGTATTGCACGAAATCTGATCTGACTTGAAGAAAGCCAACTTTTCGAGTGTCCACAGCATTGTGCACCCATTTCGAACGGCAACCCCCGAAGTCGGTTGACAGCCTGCGTGGATCTCACGAAGTTCACAACCCCCTTTGAATGCGCCTTTCTCGAGCCAGATCCCGGTCCGGGCCGCGGGGGACTCGGCCTCGCTTTTCTGGGCTTGTTTGTGACAAGCACAGGCCTCCAGACAGGATTCGGCCTATTGAGGAATGACCTGATTACTGTAATTCCAGGAAAATTTGGCTCTTGTTCTTAAAAAACCTACCACATTCAGTTGTGTCCTCCCAGGGTCCACCCTGACGAGAAATTCAAAAAAGGGTAATCCAGAGAAAGAAAATTTGTCGAAAACTGGGAGGGCTTTTAAAGCGTTAGCTCGAAAATCACCGAGATCTAAGAAAGATGGAAAGCGCAGTGCTCCGAATATCAAAGATCTGAGCTTTTATGTGCGCGTGAAGTGAAGCGACATACGTCACAGCTACTGCATTACTTCCCTTAGTTTTACCACGGTTTTCACGCTCTGTCTGTTTACAACCTCAAATAGCGGGCCGACCCGGACAACGATTTAGACCAGCTGGATGTAGCAAAGGCTGGGAGGAAAAACTGCAGGAAAAACTGGAAGGAAATCGAGGGGGAGAGTCATGCGGTCCCTCACGGCCCCTTCCGCAATGAAAGAAAACGAGGACCCAGGAGACTAAACTCGATCGCTCTCTCCCAGATTCTCGATCTGATGTTCTTCGAAAGAAGCAGCAAGATGTGATTTAATCCAGAAAAATAAAAATAAAAAAGCGTGGCTTTTTATCTCCTGATTTCTTCCATGAAATTTTAAGAATTTGGGAGCCGTTGAATTCCAAAAATTGTGGTTGAACAAAACATACCTATGATGTTTAGCTCGCGCGCAGTAGTGAAGGCTTACCTAGGTGAGGAGCCAGTGTTTTAAATCATTGTTTTGATTGAAACAGCCATGAAAAATAGTAAAACTGCAATCGATCCTCCGCCAAGCTAGATTTATGACAAAAACAATGATTCGAAACAACCTACATCTAAAAAAGTTGAGAAAGTGCAAAAATCGAAGAAAAAAAAATGAAATTTCTGAGAGTGAACAGATCGAGACAGGCGGAAAGAACTCAATGCCAAGCCTTATCTTGGTCTCACCAATAACTCTTGAATCATCTTTTTTATTTGTACTTTCTTGCCTGTGCCGAGTTTGCAAGACCTTTGACTTTTGCCATGTAAAATGTTATGTTTACACAGAAAACAATGCTAGGATCGGCGAGTTTGGTAGACTTCGGGAAACCCGCGGAGTTCACCCAGAAGGGTCGACTTCGTGAAATTGAAGCACCATTTCATGACACTTTCTACAGACTCAAAATGCATTGATTGGAGGACATTTCTTCTTTATTTCTCGTTGAGGCAGAGCATTTTTTGGAAACTCGCTTTACCTCTTTGAAAACTCTGAAATTAGTCATCACCAAACCGATTTAGACAGTCTGTAAGGAGGCCGCGAGAACTCAAAGAGACGAAAACTGGAGTATTTCGAAAATCCGAGACATCAACAATCTAAAAGCTTCATATCTCAGAATCTCGAGAGTCCCTAGAAGTCTTCTACTTCGTTCCCACTCACCATCTCTGTCCCGCCTCGGCTCGTCTGAACTGTTCTTCAGTCCCTTTCAGCTCTTGCCCGATTCTTCTGATACGTGTCCTGATCGAAATAACCTCTTAATTCCGCAATTCTCCCATTTCTCCATTGCGATCAGGTGCGCCCCTGCTGCGCAAGTACTCGTCGAGACTAATGTAATTGTTCGCTCTGGCACGGGCAAGCTTGGTCCTTTTAGCTGAATGGATCTTAGACTCCTCCGGATCTTGAGCCTCTATCCAGCAAATCGTGGCATCTATGAATGCAACAGTTAGAGCGTCTCTTTCCTTCATCAATCTGTGAAAGTTCTCGTCGAGCGGCTTGCGCTTACAGTTCGAATTCTCGGGTGGGATATACGCCGGGGTTTCTTCAGCAGTTCCGCCTAAAGACCGCGCAATGTACCTCGAAGGTATGTGTTTGTGGAGTTGCTTATAAGACAGCGTGAACACGATTTTATCTCGCATGTGGGGCTTCATCCACGGGGAAATGAGGCTCCAAAGCAACAGAAAGATCCTGGGTGCACAATGCACATAGAACCTCTCACAACTGTCGGGGTACCGTTCTTGGTATGTTTTGATGAAGAACTTGATGCAACGCAAATCGCCGTTTTTCAAGCTGAAGTCGGTCAAGTCAAAGACTACCTGGGCCCGGGTGATCTTTTGACTTTCCAGAAACCGCAAACGCGTCCACTCAAAGTACAAGAGAATGAGTTTCTCATAGTCGAGATCGGGACAATTTCCACGTGAATGAGCCTTGACCCGTATGAATACAAGCGGGCTCCCGCTGCGAGCACGTCCTCGTATGAACGCCTCACGTCTTTCGAATGTCCCAATCACAGGACTGCGGGGTTTTTGAAAGTAAAACCCAGCATCACCCTCGAGAAGAAGATCTTGCACTTTCGCGACGTTGATTCTCCAGTCAAGTGCTTCGGCGAGCATGCGCACAGAGCTGCCCACGTCGTTATTTGCAACTCGTAGAAATGTCAGCAAATAATTGTCACCACTGTTGTTCAGGCTGCATTCCCAGAGACTTCTGTGCAAATCCTCTAATACGAATCCTTCGAGGGCTGAATGGTATGTGCTGTTGCTGAATGAGAACACGTCATCATCATCGCTCATATCGTCCAAGGTTTTGTAGAGTGCCTCATATATGGCCTTCAGTGGGAGACACGACTTTGAGGAGGCGTTCTGCGCTGAACTTCCGGGAACCAAGCTTTTGAAAGTGTTGAGAGTGGATGAAGACCAGTTCTTGGAGCTTCGGGTGGAAGCTTCTGGGACAGAGCTCGTGAAAGAAGTGCCCCTCTCAAGACCCGGATAATCTATTGCCACCCCATAGCCAAAGGACTTGAGCAAGACACCCCACATGCCCTTCAAGGCTATTTCCTCGTTCTCGCCCAGGCGTCGAGACTGTTTTGAAGATGACGCGCGGACTTTCATTCGTGGCGCCTATCTGGGGTTCGAAAGCAGTGAGACAATGAAGTGGTTCTTCTAACGATTGAGAACACGACGCGTTCAGTCTAAATTCGAGACGGAGGCGCCCAAGGAATGGACGCATGCACAAGAAAAAGTCTCACGTACGAAGATTTCAGAGTCGCTCGGTTCTATGACTCCATGCACGACAAGAGCATTAAGCAGCTTCGGTTTGGAAATCTGCGGCTATTGTTGACCCAAGATCTGCCAAGACCCAGGAATGCATGAGCTCGTACACATCAGCAACAAAAAATATCAGGTTTTAGCGAGAGTGATTTACGACGCCGAGTGATTGATTAGTTTCTCGAGCATTTTCAACTTCACCTACCTCTGGCATGTGCCTTCTTTAAATGATTTGAAAGTCAGTGAAAGGTTTCACGGATCCAACCTTGAGCTAGTGTCAGAGGAAAAATGGACCAGATTCTCGCTGAATAACCACTTCTAGGGCATTTGAGGTTGAGGCGGCGGTATACATTTACGCGGGTTTTCTTCGCAGGAAATCTCCTGCGTTCTGCGCATTCTGAAAATGTTTTGGATTTCAGCCTGGAATGTGATGAAAGCGGTCATTGACTCGCCAATTACGGAAGACCTTCTTGCCAATTTGTCAAAAAAGAAGAAGAGTTCAAAGAAGTGGTGGTTTTGCTTTTACTGTACCTTCTAAGAAAAAAATAAGTCAGAATTGCGGGCATTATTGCCTACTCTTACTGCCAGCCGACCTGTGCCATGAAAGCTGAAGGCAGAGATGAACCCAACTCGAGAGATGAAGAATGGTGGGATGAGCTGCTTATGATGACCAGTTTTTTCTGATATGATGCTGCCCTTCTTTATCCCCTTACTCACTTTTGTCCATTCATCTTTATCCTTTCTTTGAACTCTTGGTTCATTTGTCTACTTGTCTTTTTTTTTTTCCTTTTTCCCTTTTTTTTTTTCCTTTTTTCCTTTTTTTTTTTTCTTTTTCTTTGTTTCCCTTTGTTTTTTTTTTCCTCTCTTCTGGGCATAGCCCATCTACCCGTCTCTCCACCTCTAGCCAGTTCTAAACAAAGTCTCTCTCTATGGCGTTCTCCCACTTTTTTTCGAACACCAAGGCGTCGTTTTCAAATGCCTTTATCTCGTTCGTCAAGTAAAATCTCTCCTCGTCAGCTCTCATGCTGGAGGTGGTCAACAACCTGATTTGCCAATCGTCCTCTTCTCTACCAAGAGTGAGCTCCCAGTCGCATTGATTGTACGCAGAAAGAGGGTCGTTCTCCTTGATGACCCAGAGATTTTTGTTCCAGGATCCCAATTCTGCGCCGTTGCTGACAATTGTCCTCTTTCCCTCGTCAGAGAAGTCGTCGATGGTCCACGTGCCCTGGATATAGTCGTAGATCACCTTTCTTGTTCTCTGTTCCGGCCGCAAGATCTGGCGCTCGCACGGAGCCAAGGCCTCGGGCTTGGGCCAGTCAGAAATGACCCTGTTTTGCTCGTTCAACAAAGGCAACGATACCTTCGTTCCTGGATATAAGGTCAAGGTAGGCGTTTTTTTGGAAGGCCACGAGGACGGCCAGTCGGCTGTGGAGAACGCCAATCGTAGCCTGTGGCCCTTGGCGAATTTGTAGCCAACTGCATCCAACTGGATCGGAAATTCGTAGGTCTGTCCTGGCTTCAAGGCCTTTGGAGACTCAGACGTGCCGTTCGCATGGGAAAGATTGAGCATTCCCCAGCTCACAAGGAAGTTTTGCTTAGTGTGTGGATTCAAGTCCACCAAGCGCACCGTGATGTTCGCCAATTCGAGGTCGCTCGATACTCTGAGCTTCACAACAGGACATCCAAGAAGCTCGGAATCTGTTTCAAAGGCCGCACTGTCGACCACTAGGCATTTGCTGTCTTCGATTTTCTGGTCGGCAGGGAAGTCGCCGTCTTGTCCAAAGGGGCACCAGGTGCCTCTGAAAAGGCCATGCTCCATGGCTCCAGAAAACAGGAGACTACAGGAAGCGGTAGCCTCTTTTTCCGACAATGACCTTTTTAAAGTGGAGCTCTCGCAGTCCACAAAGAACGTGAGTCTGTTCTCGGTCAGGGCCCCTTGTGTGACCCATTTCCCTGGCCGGTGCTCGTAGGCCCCAGCAACAGAGACGGGGTCCTGGATATAGGCGCTGAACTTGTCCAACAGGTGGATGTCGAACCCCGACGGGATACTGAGGTACTCGGCGACCCTTGCCTCGACCCCCGAGTCGTCAGTCAAGTACTTCGTGAACCACAGCACAGCCACCTGGTTGTAGCCCATTCCCGGGTACGGCGTGGCGACCTCTGGGTACTCGTGGACCCAGGGCCCGACGATTCCTTTACAGTCCGGATGTGGAAGGTTGCTGACCATACGCAACACCGCGTTTGTGTACCCGTCACGCCAGCCGCCGACGGCCAAAACAGGAATGCCGATCTTGGAGTAGTCCTCACACACGCTGCCGTGTTTCCAAAACGCGTCTCGGCGCTGGTGCGCGACCCAGTCCACGACGTTTGGGTCCAAGGCAAGTCTCTGGAGCCAGTTTTCCCGCCAGTCCTTTCTCACTCGGGGGTCCTGTGGCCGGGCATTATACGCAAACATTGTGCTGGCCCACCACAACATGTCGGAGGCCAAAAGACACCCGCCGCGGTAGTGCACGTCGTCCGCGTACCTGTCGTCAGTCAGGCACAAGGTGATGATTGTTTTGAGCGCCGGGTGCTGTCGGGCGGCGACCTGGAGCCCGTTGAAGCCGCCCCAAGACTTGCCAAACTGGCCTAGTTTGCCGTTGGACCAGGGCTGCGCCACGATCCAGTCGAACACCAGCAAGTTGTCGGCCTGTTCCTGCTCCAAATACTCGCCACAAATCACGTCGTCCGAGTCGCCACATCCACGCATGTCGACTCTGATCAGGGCCAAGCCGTGCCCGGCGTAGTACGGGTGCCGGATGCTGTCTCTGACGGCGGTAAAGTCGTTTTTTCTGTACGGCAAGTACTCGACCAAGGTGCCGACTTTAAAAGTGCCGTTTCCAGCGTCTTTGGGAAGCCACACGTGTGCATATAAGAGGGCCCCATCAGGCATGGGGATAGGCACGTTTTCGAGTTTCTGGACTTCGTAGGGTAAGTCATCCGGAGACACGTCAGTGCGTTCTTTGGACTGTTGGACATTGAACACCATGATTGACAAGCTGGACGGTGGAGAATGGGTAAATGGTAGAAGAAGGAAGACAGAAATATTTCCTTGACTTCTAGATTTTATAAGCCTGCAGTTTGTGATCTCGGAGAACGTGTGATGTGGTTGAAAATGGCTCTGGATCAGCTGGTCTATATTCCAATGATCTTGCTTTGACGGTAATGCTTCTGGTTATTAGTCTTGATTTCGATAGCCTCAAATTCAATAGCCACAAATTCAATATTAGCCCTTTCGGTGATCTCTATTGTGAACTTCCGACTCTTGACTCTTTTCAAATGCCCGATGAAGCTTTCTGGTACAAAAGAAAAATACTATCCCGTTGTTTGAAGATGGCTGTCTCTGTTTTATTCATTTCTCTGGTTACGTTCGCTGGCTTATCTCGGAATTCACCGCGCGCTAGATCGCGAGCCGGCCGTTATCGCAAATTGCGCTCTCTTCTTGAAGCCTCGGGGCCTCGCTCCTATGCCTACTCAAATGTTTTCTGTGTGAAAAAAAGAGAAGAGTAGATAAACAAGATGAAGAGATCAAAGAGAAAAGGACCCGGGGTACTTGAACAATTAACAAATTTTTCTGGATCGAAATGCCGTTATGAATTTTTTGTTGACTCATACGGGCCTTTGTTTGGTGTGAGATTAACCTCTATTTTGGACCCAAGTGCCGGCCCGTGCACGGAACTTTTAACCCGTTTTGGGCTTGCGAAATTACTAGACTGGAAAATCAGAGACCTCCGATAAATTGTGAAATTTTTGTGGGTCCGCATCGGCAAAACTTTCTGCTTTTGCCTTGGGTCTCGCCGAAAACAGCTGGAAAGAACTTGTTTTTTTTTTTATTGATTGCTTTCTGTCTTTTCAGATCAAGTTGGTGTGATTTTTTTTTTCACCTGTTTACGTAATTGAATCCGTCGAGCTCTTTTTTTTTGAACTCTTTTGAGGCGTTAGCACATCTGTAAATGATCACTGCTGTATCCAGGATATACTCTCACTGGAGAATTGCAAAGCCAAATTGTATTTACATTTCATTTTTTTCCTTTAGGCTCGATATTATCCAGTAGATCCTGTGAAGAAGATGTCTCGCCCTCTTCAGTCTGGTGAAAGAACTATGTTCCCCTTTTTTTCGTTTTGGTATGGAAAGACTCTAAATTTGCTACCTAATCTTAAATATTTCCAGAACATGGAATTCACCGTTCCCGGTAAGTCTCTTGCCAGGCTGTTCTTTTTTTTTTTTTCTTTTTCTTTTTCAGTTTAAAAACTCGTTTCTGTATAGAGTTTATATTCGGGAGCGTCTCTCGCTGGCTTTTTGCTAAAAAAAAAAACTAAACAATGTCAGGTCCTTGGTTTCGGTTTGAAACCGATAGCCGTGTTAGCGCATACTGGAGTATATGCACTACCATATACATCTCTGACCGGCCAGTTTCCTTAGCGCTCAACCCAATTTGAGCTGGTTTTGACCAATTAGGACTAAAGCAGCAGTCAGTCAAGCCTTCATGCAACGTGGCTGCTGGTTGGATGTCGTCTTTTGCGTCCTTTCGAAGTTTTTTGGCGTTCTCTCAAAGTGTTTCTGCGAGAGCCAGCCAATGAAAACCCTTTCGTTGTCCTATTCTGAATTGGCAGAGTCCTCCGAGACTCGGATCCGGAAAGAACATAAATAGGGGCCTCTTCCCCCTAGGATTATGTCAGTTTTAGTTAGTTATCAACCACCAATTCATAACCATGAATACAAATTCTATTGATTCAGCCGAATCTATGTTACGTGAGGATTATTATAGCTCGTACTAATTCACCCTGCGGAAAGATCAGGAGGTTTTTGTAGACTTCACGGGCCCACAAATAAGGACAATCATGAATGTTCAATTTTAAGATGAAGAGAAAGATTCTTAAACTTTTTGGAGAATGAGGCTGCTAAACAATAATAATAGCAAAAAGTGGAATTTCTTCAGAATGTAGAATTTATATCTCGCGATTATCTGATTGATCGCTTCGCAACTTATGAATGTTCAGGTACCACGAAGACTATGTTCGAAGCCTCACGCTATACTTTCGGATTTCAGGATTCTGCAAACTTTGAAGTTTCGTTTTCAGGGCGATATTTCGCTGAAAGCTTCTCGAGATTTGGCCGAGATAAACTCAGGTGCCTTGACAAATTTGGGGACTTTCAATACACCTTTTCCGGTACACCCTGCAGGGTTTTAGGGAGATCACAGTGGTCACGTGAGATGACAGGTATCGGCCAGCGCCTGTGGACGGTGCGTCGGAGAGTGAAAATTTTCTAGAGAGCGGCAAAAAGTTGATTTGAGGATTAAGCGTGAAAAGACATAGTAAAGATACATCAAGGATCATCTCTGAAGCCGAAGAGATTGATCAATCCATTCTGTTAAACATAAGTTACCCACCTGTGCAATTGCGTGATAGCACATTCGACACGGAGCAGTCATAAATTCCTACACTGGCAAAGATGTAACATGCGCATTCTGCAATTCAGGAATGAATGCAAGGGCAAAAGTTCCAGAGGGCATGAAACGTCGATAAAACTGGTTACTTTTTTAAACACCCTACTGCATGTGATGGAAAACGTTATAAATTCTAGGACCGGAATTTTCGTAGAACAAAGCCAAAGTGCTTAAGTTTTTTGATGCATTTCCGTTGGTGGTCGAGTAAATCGAGGCACTAAATTTTCGGGAGTTGTCAAAAATCGGATTCGCTTAATTGAGAAGTAGTGCAATATCTCAATTTTCGATTTGCGGAACGCTATTTTTTTTTTTTTTGATGCGCTTTTGATTTGCGAGACGCTGCGACAACGATTGATTCCGAGCACGCTAAAGTTATTGGAATTTAAGACAATACACAGCCAGATGCGCTTCGCTGTATGCCACAAGGTAATTCACTAACACAGGTCAGCTTATAATCGACTAAATACCGTGGATTTCGGGAATTTCTATATATACCGTTAAGAGTAGCTTGATACATTTTCCACAATTTGAGCGAATGCCTTCTCGAATGATCTTGAACCCGTGAAGTGCACTCGCAAACGGTAATGTGTTCTTGTAGATTATTGACTGATTTTTGCATGGGCCTGTTCATTCGGTTTCAAACGGATCAGACATCAAAGTTCTGTTTGAAAATCATACCCAAATTACAAAACTTCACACATCCGGATTATGACGCGCTTTTCGGGCAGTTTCTGTCAAGGAAATTTCGTGCACTCAAAACGAAAACCAGGCGAATAATAAGGCAGATTGCGCTTGGCTACACAAGTCAGTCTCGAAACCACATGACAAAACAATTATTCTTCTGTTTTCTAGCAGACAAGAGGCTATTGCACGTTTGGGGCTAAGAATGTGAACTATGCTCTGTCGGCAGAAACCATGTGATAACAAAATAGTTTATTGACGAAAAATGTAGATCTATAAGGCAAAGCGCTCGTATTGCGCGTCGAAAGGGTAATTGAATAATGCAGGAAATACAAAGGGTATGAGATCATTTCTCTGCTCAAGCGAGGAAAGCCAAGAGAGGAGCGACGATCATTAACAGCATAGCTGATCTCTTAGAAGCGCCACCTTCCATAACCATAATAGAAGTCGCTGAAGGAGCTGGAGCACTAGACATCAGTGACTCTCCGATAGAAGCAGTCACACTGCTGCTGAAAGCGGCTGGGGCTGTGGAGGCTGTGGCAGCCAGGGTCGTGGAGGCCTGAGAAGATGAGTTTGATTCATCCGCCGTACTAGTCACACAGACGCCTCTGAAACAATAAACCGAAGTCTCCATCGGTTGAGAGATTGAAGATTTCGAGACTTCAGGAGACGATCCACCTGTTGAAGAACTTGGTAGTTCCTCTGAGAAAGTGTGCACAGGCAATGTAGTCTCGGAACCGCTAACAGTTACAACTGAGGATGGGTGCAATTTCGAAGACTCAGGGCCGCTCTCAGTGTGGGTGGCTGTACTCGAAATCGAGAAGCCACTTTCGCTAGGCTTCACATCTCCTTTTGTAGTAGAAGCCATGCCAGACTCGCTTGCTGCCGACTTGTAGTAAGTCAGAGTCGTGGAAATGGTAGAGACAGTAGCAGAAGACGATTGACTCTCAGAGGACAAAGCTGACGAAGCAGAAGACAATTGACCCTTAGAAATCGAAGCTGACGAGGCTGACGATGCTGACAAAGCAGGCGAAGCTGACGAAGCTGACGAAGCAGGCGAAGCAGACGAAGCAGGCGAGGCTGACGAAGCAGGCGAAGCTGACGAAGCTGGCGAAACTGACGAAGCTGACGAAGCTGACGAAGCAGGCGAAGCAGGCGAAGCTGACGAAGCAGGCGAGGCTGACGAAGCAGGCGAAGCAGGCGAAACTGACGAAGCAGGCGAAACTGACGAAGCTGACGAAGCTGACGAAGCAGGCGAAGCTGACGAAGCAGGCGAAGCTGTCGAAGCTGTCGAAGCTGTCGAAGCGGAGACAACCTCCGTCGTAAAGGTGTTCAGAACTGGAGTGCTGCTTCCACTTGGTTTCATATTTCCTGTTGCGGAAGTGGCCATGATAGACCCAGTTGATGACGACTGGTCATGAGCCAGGATCGAAGAAACAGATGAATCGGTAGCCGAAGACATTTGACTCTTCACAGATGAAGCGGATACCGCGCTCGACCTCGAGGACAGGCCAGCACTAGTCAGCGAAGAAACCGAAGATCCTGTAGCGGCTGGAGTGAGAGAAGACGAAGTCGCCAAAGATGACAGTCCGGAAGCAGAGGTAAAACCATCAGACATCATCGAAGACGGTGTCACTGCAGTTGTAGAAGTCTCGGCATTGACAGAAGACAGTTCAGGGAACAAGCCTGAAGTCGCGCTTGTGTAGGGAGCCGACGGCACGGCTGAAGACACAATATTTCCGGTAGATGAAGAGACTCTCGACATATTGCTGGTTGATGACGCAGGAACAGTGGAGATGGTTGAAGCTTGGGAAGATTGACTGGGAGAGATCTGTGGAATTGTCACTGAATCGGAAGAGACATCGGATGAAATAGCAATCAGGTGTGTCCGACTTGGCTCAAGTGAAGATATTGTTGATGTCGCAAATCCGGCCTCGGAGCTTGATGAAGACAAACGCTCATATGAGGAAGTTATCGTTGCAAAACTGAGAGACGACGCGGTGCGAGAAGGAACATAGGACAGATTCCAACCACCTGAGCTGAACGGGAAAAGACTTGAAGTCTCCAGGGCCAGACTGAACGACAAAGTGGACCAGGAAGAAGAAA
>JAKTYO010000340.1:0-15122 GCA_030578735.1 Metschnikowia noctiluminum | reverse complement strand
CAACGATGCAGGCTACATCGTTGTGGAGGGTGTTGCTAGAGGAACTGGCTTTAATGCAAACAGGCTTGTGCACATCAATGGTCACGGAGACTTCCAACTAGAGCGAATCGAGAAGATTGCTAAGCATAAGAACGATCAGCTGCAGTCTTTTGTTCCCTCCGAAGAACAGGAGTCTTTGGATGACTTGAACCCAGAAGAAGTTGACATGGACGAAGACTTTGATGAGCTCGATTACGACATGCATAAAACGGGAGTTCGTATGGAGGGTAAGAATTACTTTAAGGACTCCGAGGCAGGAGGTCCAAGAAAATACAAAGCACCAAAAGGTACATCTGAGTATCAAAGTAAATGGCTTTTAGATGATGTTTTGGAAGGAGCATCTGATCTTGACGACGAGGATGGTCATGAAGATGTGGTTAAAATAGATGCCGATGAGGATATGCATGTCGACCAGGACACCAACGCCACTGAGTACGAACCCACGGAGGCCGGAGAATTGCAATCTGAGCATTTCATGGATTTGTCCCCTGAAGAAGAAGAAGAGCAATTGAAGCAATTCAGGAAGTTGGAGAATGAGGATAGAGAGTTTCCCGATGAGATCGAGTTGGATCCCAAAGAACTTGCTCGCGAGACTCTTGGTGAATACAGGGGAATCAAGTCCTTAGGAACTTGCGAGTGGGATTGGGACGAGCATGACTCCCAACGCCCCAGCTTGTACAACAGGTTGCTAAGGATCAGCAGTTATAAAGCAACGAAGAATAAGTTGCAGAAGGACGCTGTTAAAGAAGCGCAAGTGGTGATTGGAAGCCGTGTTCGCCTTTATATTAGAGCTCCAAATTTCATCTTGGATGACATCACAATCAGTGCAAAGCCTTTCATCATCTATTCGCTTTTGCCCCACGAGCACAAGCTTTCCGTTACAAACTTCTCATTCAAAACTTGGGAAGATTACGAAAAACCACTCCCGTCTGGAGAAGCTCTTGTCGTGCAATATGGATTCAGGCGGCAAGTCATCTCACCCACTTTTAGTCAAGGATCCAATAACGCCAACAACGTTCACAAATTTCAAAGATTCGCTCACTTTGGAGATACATGCGTCGCTACAGCCATTGCACCTGCACTCTTCTACAATGCCCCAGCCATTTTCTTCAAGCAAACAGCCGACGGCGCGTTGGAGCTTGTTGGCCAAGGAACGTTTTTGAACTGCGACCACACCAGAGTCATGGCTGAGAGAGTGGTGCTAACTGGACACGCGGTCAAAATCCATAAGAGACTTATCACTGTCAGATACATGTTCTTTAACTCCGAGGACATAGAATGGTTCAAGGCTGTGCCATTATTCACGAAGTCAGGAAGAACTGGTTTTATCAAGGAAAGTCTAGGTACACACGGCTATTTCAAATCGACTTTCGATGGCAGACTCAGTGCACAGGATGTCATTGGTATGGCACTCTACAGACGCGTTTGGCCCGGGCCTTCATACTTGTGGGACCAATAATTGATCTGGTAATTTCACGCCAGAGTGGAAGTGTTGTATTATAGCATTAGAAGTTTGTGAAAATGAGCCATCATTCACTAGATAGACGTGTACATATTTTCGAAATAATTCGCATTTGCATTGTCCAATGTTGAGAGTGGATGTTTCAAGGGTAAATTTGCAAAAAAAGCCGGACACAAAACTCCGTTGGATTGGTGCGCTCTGGAGTCCAGAGCGCACGCTGTTTCGTGCGAGGAAAAACTCAAGATCAGAAGTTCGATGAAAAACAACTTCTACTCACAAACGATTATTGTTAGCTCAAGCTAAGGCAGATGACCAACGCAATCCAGCCGACAGAAAGTCACGAGATATAGGCCCGTTTGAACACGCAAATTAGGACAGGGCGACGAAGAAGAAAAAAAGATAGTTTTCTTATCAAAGGATTAGGCGATCACTCTGAGCTCGGTCCGTAGTAATCAGTTGCCTAAATACAACTCAAGAACAGAATCGAAGTCGCGCTCTGATAATTATTCATTGGTGAGGATCAGCGTTTTGAGTCTAAAAAAACCAGGACCGTGTTGATGAGGAGAATTTTTTTGTGAAATTTTCGAAAAGCGTGGATGGTAACAACCATAACATAATGTTAAAAGTCCAACAAAATTCGGCGGATCGATTCATATTTTTCTCTCTTTTTTTGAAAAGCTCATCGTGCTTTCTAACTTGAAAATTGTTTGATATTTCGCAGCCGAGAATTGCGCCACTTTTGGACTTTAGTGTCTTCGAAATCAAATTTGGCTGTATCATTCAATTGAAATTTAGACGTTGATGTAAAAAAGGACCAGAATCTCAAACGAAATTTGAGCTTTCTGAAGATCGCTGCTTTCTGCAAGCGAGATGCTTGTTCTGAAAGCAGCAAAGTTGAGCAGATTAATGGCCGTCTTTCAAAGAAGTTCTGCGAGGCTTTAGTTCTGAATTCTTTTTTATTTTGCTCATTTGCCTCCCTTGGTCTTTCTTTCTATTCTATGCGATGGGAATCATGCTTGAAAGTCTTACAAAAGTGGGATGGCTCTTCGGATAACAGATAGAAGAATAGAACACGCTTTGTATCACATTCATTTCGAGTTACGTTTTAAGGAAAGACGGTACTATGTCATAAATTAGTAAGAGCGCGTCTACCCGCGTGCAATTCTATCAAGGTGACAAGAAAGCAAGTTTTGTGATGGCTATGGGAACAAGGAAGTCTTCTCATCATAGAAAGTATTGTCACCCCATCATGCATGTCTCGGTATGCGCGACACATTGATTTGCGTGATCGACAACCAGAAAATTTCAATTCTTGACGATACTTACAACTGGCACAATAATCTCTCTGCCCATCATAGTTTTCGCCGGACTTTATGAGTAAAATTCCCAGACTTTCTGTAGCTTATCAACTCATGTTACTATAAATGAAGACGAGTCACTTTCGAAGGCGTCATTTGAAGAAATTATATGTTTGGCCAATAAGTCAGATCAGCTTTTGTTGATTGCTAATCTCTTCGCTATGATCCAGCCTAATAGCCAACAAGAAGTAATTTCAGAGATCGAAAGCCGAGATCAGCGCTTGCACCTTACTCGAAATCAGTCACCATGGGAAAAAGCGAAGCCCTATTCTGTTGCATCAGCGCAGTTGTATAAGAAAACACTGGGCACGGCTTAAAAAGTCCGGCGCAGATTTTTATGTTGGAACCCTTCCAAGAAGAGGTCGAGATTTATTGCGAATGCAATTAAAATTAAGCTGTCTCGATGGCAAGAAATAAGCCATATGATGATTCCTAAACAAAATTCCATATGGCGCAGTGTCCCGAACAGTTGAGAATACATCTGCAGCCCTTTTTGCAAGATTAAGCGCCTCGCTGATCGTGTTGCTCCGCAATCGGTATTTAACCTCCCTGAAGGAAAATTATACTTAAGTGATAGTGATGTCAACTGAGAAATACTTTTCTGTTACTGGTATTGGCAATACCTGCTGACAAAAACGTAAGAGGTGAAACATTTTTACGAGGCAATTTTTTCAATCGGGAAAAAGTGCGCTTACAAGAAAAAGCAATATTTTTGCAGAAGCATGATGCTACTCCAAAATTGACACGGGAGCAAAAAGCTTTGAAAGTTGACCTTTTTGACTAAGTTGACTTCTTGAGGGATTGGATGCTTCAAGGCTTTGATTACAAACAGTTTGACGAATCCATAGATCGATACGAAAGTGAATTGCTGGGGATCGAGACACTTGCCGAAACAATAGGAACAGAATCCTTCAATCTTGACCCTAAGCTCACGGTGGCAAGAAAACTACTTGATGCAATGAAGATCGTCACCGAAAGAATTATTCGGTATAGGGCGTGCGATTATCCCGGTGCAGATCTTATGGAAGACATACTTATTTTGAAGGTGGATGTACTTTCAATGTTCGATGATGATGGTAACCCAGACATTTCGCTCTATGGTTTTGACAAATCTATTGTCCTGCTTGGAGAGAGGCTCGAGAAATTAAGAGCTAAGAATATAGAGAGAAATGTGGTGGATCGTATGTCGAAAATGTTCGCAGATGAAAGCGCATTGTTGAGCGAGGACTTGAATCGTTTGCTTCAAACCAATGACTTGGAGACTTCTAAAAGCTGTCATCAGTATTAAACGCTCTCGGTTTTCATATCTCGGTATCCAACCAACTGGGATAAGACAATTAGCGTCTTAGTTTAATTAAATTTGTATAATCCTCGAAAGAAAGAATCACAGAGAACAGAAATACCCTGTGATTATAATTCTAGTAAGATGATCATAAGCTCAGCTCTGACTTGCACTTCGCTACGCTTGCAAAAAGTGAAGGTTTGATCTTGCGTGTAAAGTATGTCGTCCACCTCATTGCAATTTTGAGGAATTATCATAACGCAAAGTCGACAAAAAGTCTTCTTGTTCTCTTCAATTTCCCATGATTGGGTGTAACAATTCTATGCTTACTTTTAAGAACTTTTTTTCCCATAATTCAATCAGGGACACATCGCTAACGCATGACGAACTTGCATGGCAAGTCTCATCTGGTCAAAGGGGTGGCGACTTTCGCACCCGCATCACAAACTAAAAGCAGACTTAATAATTCGAGACGCCGTCGCCCACAACTTACGGATTTACCAGTATCAGCCCAATGAATTTTTTACCCCAGGGATCCAATCCTAACACAGCCGGATTTTCTTGCAATACATGTGGAATTAGGTTTCCGTCGGCTGAATTGCAGAGACAGCATATGAAGACAGAGTGGCATAGATACAACTTGAAAAGGAGAGTAGCCAACTTACCAGGTATACTGTCCGAGACTTTTGCGGAGAAAGTCTTGGCTTCACAAAAGAGTTCAGAGGAAGATCATAGGAATGAGGACGAGTTGGGATTTCACATAAACCATCGCAGAAGATCTGGAAAGGGTGCACCACAATTGACAAAGAAGGCTTTGAGACAAATGGCACGCGTTGAGCTTCGTGGACGAATCAAAAGTGATGACATCCCAATGTTATTACTGAGGTCCCAGAGTCCGGCAGCTTCCGTTGCATCAGAGTTCTCAGAGTTTTCCGAGTTCTCTCTAGGGGACTCTATGCACTTATCAGAGGTAGAATCTGCTATCGATACCAGTTCTGAGATCAACTTCTCTGACGGTGGCGAGTGGAGCCACATAGATGAAAGCGACGAGGATGGCTCAAACACAGACATAGAAGACGCGCATCCCGATGAGGAAGTTGCTCAAACACCACCCAACCATTACTGTTTCTATTGCGGGAAGAACAATCGCGAGATAGAGCAGAATATCAAGCATATGAGCAATAAGCATGGTCTTTATATCCCAGAAAGATCATTTCTCGTGGATGTCACCGGTCTTTTAACTTTTCTAAACGAGGTGATCACCATTGATCATGATTGCCTTGTGTGCGGCTTTGAGGGAAAGAGCGTTGAAAGCATCAGGCTGCATCTTACTTCTAAAGGACATTGCCGTATTCCATATGAAACGATAGAGGCCAAGGCAGTTGTGGCTGAGTTTTATCACTTCGACTCCGAGGAGCGCGACCCCATCAAGCTTGAAGATATGAAGATAAAAAAGCGAGTGGCTTTCCGTGATTCACGAGAGTCACCTGAAGGCACTGTTGCAGGTAACAAAGACGTTACTGAAAACGAAGTGATGCTACCTAATGGATCCAGAATATGCCATAGAGCTTTAGCCAGACAAAACAAGCAAAATCTCCTGCTTAGTAAAGAGTGGAAAGACTCCACGAAGACTGTGGCTTTGGTCGATAGAAGATTGGCCCCAGGCCTCACTGATGTACAGATGACAAAGTATACGAAGGAGATGAGGAGCTTAGAGGAGAAAGTCAGAAACGTGCACGAGAGGTTGACAAAGCCAAGGAGAGTGAATTTCCAGCGCCACTTCCGAGATGAGATGTTGGGACACTCCTGATTTGGCAAGTAAATTTTTTGAGTGGATTTACATGCATAAACCGATTCCGAGTTTAAAAGCTCGGTCGGAGAAGTGCATTTGTTGAATTTTGCGTGATCATTGGACTGACAAATTCGTCTTATCACCTCGTGGCTCTCGTCTAATCACGGCTCGTATGGTCTGATAGCCTTGGCACGTGACAAGCTGCTGCAAGCGGAATCTTTTGACGCGTGAGAGCTGCGCCGTGCAGTCCTCGCATCTCAAAGAAGGGTTTCGAATTCCATAACATTTCGTATTGGTCTTCAAATGGGAGGCATCATCCCTACATTCCGTTTCACTTACCGCAAATATACAAAAGACTCTTACTCGAGTTCTGTTTTTCAAATTCAGTGAAAGCATTATTAGCAATAGGAAACTTTAACAACCATTCATTTTGGCCAAAAGCCCCTCAACTTCTCAGGCAGCCTTATTTGGAAAAACAAGTCGACTTTTTGTCACTGAGAAACTCCAAGTCATCCATCATATGCTCTAGACGACTTACCTATGGTTTGCGAGACTCAACTATACGATCTACTACTGGTTTCGGCCGCAGCCACCCTTGATCAGATCGCCAAATCTTACAAGAAATTGGCACTCAAATATCATCCTGACAAAACGAACCACAATCCAGAATTCACCGAAAAGTTCAAGAATGTTTGTCGAGCCTATGAGATCTTGAAGGACCCTAGACAACGTGAGATCTATGATGTTTACGGTATGAAAGGATTAGATGGGTCTCTTGCGGATGAACCTCCACAGCAGCCAACTAGAGGGTTCACTGTGAGCCGCCAGCCGCAAAACCATGCTTACGGGTTTGAGCAAACCATTTTTTCTCAGCTCTTTGATGGAATGACAACGGCGTTTGGGTCAAGCGGAGCATTCCCGCCACAGTTTGGCAACCCCTTCTCGTCTGACATGAACTTCGGAACTGCTATGCCACGCATGTGTAGCGCTGGGGCGTCACGAACAGTAAGCCCTGATCGCTTTGCAAAAGGCCAGAGAAAACCTAGAAAAGGAGCCAACATACACCATAATTTCAAGGTGTCTTTGGCTGACATGTTCTATGGCAAAGAGGCAAAGTTCCTGCTCCCAACAATGACAAAGTGTTCTTTTTGCAATGGTGTGGGCTGCTTGAATCCCAAAATATGCTCCACTTGCGAGGGAAGTGGTGGGCTTATCATTCGGGTTGCGAATCAGTTTGCTCAATTTCAAGAAAACCGCGAGTGCGCACCATGTCGGGGCACGGGAGTCTATCATAGCCCCGATAATGTGTGCACCCACTGCGACCACGGGTTTAGAATGCAGACTAAGCTCATAAAAGTGAGGATTCCGCCCGGGTCGAAGAACGGAGACAAATGCGTTCTACTAGGGCAGTCTGATGAGGGCAAAGATATGACTCCAGGAGACGTTGTTATACACTTGGAAGAACAACCACATCCATTTCTTGTCAGACAGCGAAATGATTTATTCATGGAGCATGATATCGACTTGAGAACAGCGCTCCTAGGTGGCAAAATTATCATCCTGGATTTCCCGAAAACCGGAGAAGATGTTATACTCTACGTGAACGTACATGGGAAGAAACATCTCAACGATCAAACCCATCCGTCAGTAAATTCTGGAGAAGTCGTCGGTACAATCAATCTGGGCGTTCCAAAGCTTGTGAAAGGCCTAGGTATGCCGATAAATGATACAATCAAAGACAGCAGATTTGTCCAGAATCCTTCTTCATCTTTGAAAGATGATATCAGCTCGTATGAAAGAGGAGACCTCTATATCAAGTTTAACGTGCAATTACCAGAGATTGAAGATTTCGCTGGCGAAGAAGACCTCCAAACATTGCAAAAAATTTTGCCCGCAAGAAAGGCAGAAGAATCATTTGGCACCATCGCCTGGGAGCACCACTTATCGAATATTCCGGACTTGGAACCTTTTACGTCAGATGTAGAGCCAAAAAGCCAAAGTGAAGATGAGCGCGTCTCGTCCGATGACTTTGAGTATGATCAACTCGACGTCGATATTCCAGACGGGTCAGAGGAGCAGGAAGACAATCGGTTCTACGCGCAAGAATGGTCGAAAGAACATCAAACCAAAAGACAAAGAGTGGGAGTGTAGACTTTTCTGTGTCAGAAAATTATTCAATTTGTATATGAAGATGGTTCACTGAAGCATGAGCTAGCTTGAATCACCTCGCCGCCACCGAGTTTGGACGAAACTTACCAGAATCTTAATATTCGTTTCACTGGGAGATATTCAGCCAAATGACATTGCGCAATAAATGAGCTGCCGCGTTTACACTTTTCGAAAGAAGCATCACGTCAAAACTACGAGCATGTCAGCTTTATTCCCTTTGGCGGTGGTATGAGGGTTCGAAGTAAAATTTCACTCATGCTCAGGTGAAATGAACTTTTTTTTTTGGTAAATTTGAGAGACTTTAGGGTGAATGAAATACATAAACGCCAGCACGAACCTGTGAACCCCAGAAATTGTAGCTCGTGATCTGATCTTGGATCTTTGGGGCGCGCTCGATCGCGGACTCGGCTGTTGTAGCTTGTTGATAAAACGCGCGGGTATCTACGCACACGCCTCTTAAAATCTTCTTTATCAGCTTTGTTGTCTCCGCCGAAGCATAAAACTCTGTGGAAGATTACAAACAGAGTCCCCCTACCTGAATTCTGTGCTCTTACTCATACATTTGAGTGAAACAAAAATCGGTCATGACAGAGCCGCGAATCTTGGACGTATCACTAGTCAAAGATCTTCTGAACCACATTTATGAGAAGAGAAAAGCTACTGCTTTCCAGGTGGAAGGTCTCACAAAAGCAGCTTTGGTTAACAAGGATAGTCCTCTGATTTACAAAATTATTGCTGAGCTAACCGAGTTAGCACATGGGGGGTCAACGTCGGGAAAAATGGGGGCAATCACAGCGCTTGGAAGCGTCTCTGTCGCGTTGGGATCCTTGACTATTGCGTACTTTCTAGAGCAAATCGTGCGACCCATATTCTCAGTTTTCAGAGATACTGATGCTCGCGTGCGTTATTATGCTTGTGAATCCTTGTATAATATAGCCAAGGTTGCCCGCGGCGAAATATTGTTGTACTTCAACGAAGTATTTGACATCTTATGTATCTTGGTCACTGACACTGAGTCTTCGGTCAAGAATGCTGCAGACATATTGGACCGTCTTATCAAGGATATTGTCAGCGCCAAGTCCTCCAGCTATGTGTCCATGTTGCACCAGCAGAGCGAGGAAAGCCACGAAGTTCAATCTCATATCATCACCGCCGATGGTCTTTCTGTGCAAGTGAACAATATTCAGGATCCCCTGAAAGCTTTTCTGTTGCCGAGGTTTATTCCTACTCTTCTCGAGCGTATGTACGCCATCGAACCCTTTGCGAAAAAGTTTTTGTTGAGCTGGCTCGAGCTTTTTGATGATATACCCTCGTCCGAATTAATCACATTTCTTCCAAATTTTCTCGAGCCGCTCGTTAAATTCTTGATGAATGGCTGTCCGTCGGATGTCCGGATTGAAACCCAAAACTTGCTTAGTATCTTTCTCAATGAAATCAAAGCAATATACAAAGTGAAGTATGAAGTGAAGAAGTCGCAGATTATCAAGGAGAGGGAAAAGAGGAAAATGCAAGAAAGCGTTCTGGAAATCAAGCCAATCAAGCCAAGCGATGCAACTAATACCCAGATCAAAGGTCAGAACGCTACTTCAGAGGCTTTAGCAAAGGATTTGGACAGGTTAGAAATCGAGAAAAGCGTTCATGCTGAAGATGAGTCGGGCTCGATAAAATCAAACTCGACCACCATAAGAAGGAAAATGGATTCTAGAGGTATGGAGTCTGCCCAAAACTCATTTACTCCTGACAATGATCTCGATGACAGCTCCTTATTCGTCAATGGACAAAATATCTTTATCGATTATCCTCGTATAATTGATATATTGATCTCTTTTTTGAGACCGACAAGCGCCAATGAGCAGATATTGAAGAAAAATGATCTTGCTAGCGAGAGTCACGAAGTCTACTTAGAGATCCAGTCGATCTCTTTGAAGTGGTTGCAGGAAATCATTCTTATAAGTCCGACTAGTTTCTCGAAGTATCTCCCAGACTGTGTTGCCATCATCATGCAGAACATTGCAATTACCGATGATCATCATGATATTGAGCTAAGAAACCAATTTTTAAGTTTCGACGACTCATTGAGAAAATATTTGATTCGCTTACACACTAGTCAGTATTCTGATACTGATGATCTAGTATCCGATGACAAGTCAACTATAAATGATGTCAGTGAAAGTTTGATACAGGGCTTGAACAAAGAGTCTCATGAAAACTTTTTGGAGTTGTACTTGTTGAGGACAATACAAGTCGTGACCAACGAGTGCCTTTCATCAATAAATGAGCTCGCCAGATTGACAAGTTTGGATTGGTTGACATTTTTGTATTCAAATTATCGTTCGAGCTTTTTCCCTCATAAGGCTGCGAGTGTTGACGATGAGCCCTCTGATAAGCAGTTCAATCTCGATTTGACCCAGCTCTTGAGGTCTTCGGTTGATGCTAGCAATGAAGTTATCCTGAAGGTTTTAAAGCTAGTTGCTCAAATTTCAGATGACAATCACGAGTTTTTCAAAGACTTCATGATCAAATTGGTATTTTTTTTTGAAACTGACGGACCAGACTCTGAAAGATCGCTCATAGGGCATCAGGGGTCTGCGCCAACTGCAAGCCATACATTGTTGTCAAGGAGCAAAGTCGAGTTCATAGTTCGGCGATTGTGCGTGTCTATAAGCTCTGAGCGAATATTCGAATCACTATCCGAGGTCTTAGCGTCATACGAAAATTCAAATCTCGAATTTCTAGACAACATAGTCGTCACATTCAACAATATTTTGCTCACCACAAGCGAGCTTCAGGCTTTCAGAAAGAAATTGAAGGATTTAGATCTTTGCAAGGCTGGAGACTGGGCTCTCTTTTCCACTCTTTTCGAAAGTTGGTGTCATAACACACCTAGCGCTTTGTCTCTTTGTCTTCTTACTTCAAACTACGAATTGGCTTACTCAATCATCAAGGGCTTGGCCGAGCTGGAAGTCACATATCAGTTGCTCGCGCAATTGGATGTGTTGGTCCAATTATTAGAGTCCCACATTTTTCTCAAACTCAGGCTTCAGTTACTAGAGCCGGAGAAACATCCCTTCTTGTACAAAACTTTGTATGGTATATTGATGATCATGCCTCAGTCCAGCACTTACACAACTTTGCGGAATCGATTAACATCATTGACACTTTTTACTCAAAACACCAGTTGTCACAATTTTATACCATCATTGTCCACACCAGTTACCACGCCGTCTACAATCGGCCCTACTGGCTCTGCTTTAGGAACGCAGCTTTCTGTCAGGAAGAAGAGAATTAACGACTTGGCTGACAAGTTTTCTAAGGTTAATGAGCTTCATGAAATCGCTATGAATAAAGCAATTATGAAAGGGTTCACGCAAGGTTCCAGCAGAGTTGTGAGTGCAAGAGATTCAACGCCAATCGCTTTTCCTAGCTCTGAGTCAAAAGCTTTCATGCCTGACTACTTTTTTCAGGCTCCCGTTGAGAAGCAACACAATCGAACTAAGAGATGAGCTCGGAAATATCTATATATCCGAAAACTACTTGGTTGTCTCCAATATGCTCGAGATGGTTTGTGAACACTACCCTGTGTTAGTTGGAGCATACGTCTTCGAAAGGTGTAAGTTGATTGATGACATACATAAAAGTTGTAGTCTGCACTTCCATATGAGCTCAGCCATACCTATTCGAAATTAGAATTTTGATTCTCCGAAAATGAAAATTGCATGAAAAAGCAGTTTTCAGTGATTATTTTTGAAGTTGTAATACAGAGAGATATGGAAGGATCAAACTTATGAACTGGAAAGAACTTTACTTCCCAAAAAATCAATATTTTCCACTTTGATTGACTCTTGGGAAGTCACGTAGTCGACCTTGAGAATGTACTTGGATACACTTGCATTCGAATCATCGTCTTTGGTGGTAGCAATTCTCCTGAATAGCGGAATTTTTGACTCACGGTACAAAGAAGTGTTCGCTGTTGATTTTGATGTTCGAATATGTCTACCTGAGGCGGACGATGAACTTGAATAACTGTCAGCTTTCTCAGTATATCCTGGACGCTCGTTTGCACCTTCTCTTCGATAAAACTCGAAGTTCCTGAGGCTCGCGGACGATATAGTTTCATGAGACCTATTCATCGGCCTCAAGAAAGCTAGATCAACATTTCCCAACGACCGGATTGCCTCAGCAGACTCATCACTCTCTCCTTCAAAAAAGCCTTCATGTACTCGACCTTCCCATGGCGAAAATCTCGTATTCGAATAACGCTCAGGATTGATCGTGTGGTCAAAATTTCGAGGCAATGTTTCGTGTTTCGAGAATTGGTGTTTCTTGCAAGAATCGGCCCTCCCAGCAGAGTTTGCCCCTCTGCTAGTGTTGGTAAAATTTTTAAGACTTCCATGAGTGCTCCATGTACGCTCTTCACTTTGTTTCCGAGGAAGTAAAGGGTTTTGAGGACGGAAATCGAAATTGTTGAATGCAAGAGAAATCTGCGGAGAAGGTAAAGCCTCCGAGAAAGACGATGAAATTCTGTCGGTTCTCAGTTGGTTGGATTTCAGAGAAATACTTCCCTGATCTCTGTGGTCATTTCTATTTCTCTTTGACAAAATTGCGGCTGTTCGATTGGCTCTTCGCGATTTGGGGTCTAGAGATGTAAAGTCAGACGATGAAGTTGAGGATGAGGATTTCAAGAAGGAGGCTTGAGAAACTTCTTCCCTGCGAGATTGCTTGTCTAGCCTGAATTTGATTTTTGCAGCAACGGTCCTACGAAGCAAAACCTCCAAGAGCATCTGTTTGTCGAGTGCTTCTTGTTCTGTCTTTGTCATCATTTCACATTCTAGGGGGAGAACTGTTTTCATTCGTAAGGGAAGAGGTCTTTTGCCTGCAAAAGATATCCTTCGATAGTTGTCATAAACAGTCTCGAGAAATGAACTTCGTTTGAAGTGTTCGAAATTTTTAAACTTTGTGTCTTCTTCCCGAAGCACAAAATCGGGCACACGTTGTATTTTGTACGAGCTGAAATCCTCGAATGCGACTCTTGATGTGGCCGAGGCCCCAGCCCCAGGCTCAACCTCGGTGAATTGAGCTTCATTGGAAATTGAAAAGTCAGCCTGACGCAAGGTGAGAGGAGGATTAATTTTCTGAATATCTTTAAAGTCATAGATAGCCATCCTGCTGGGGAGGATGTCTTTCATCATGGACGTGATATTATTCAAAAGAAAGTACTCATCAACGTCGTTCTGATGAGCAAATCTCGGTTTGTTTTCTGCTTTTCTCACTGGATAGAACTTAAAGGAAGTTCTTCTTTTTACTGGAAAAAGAGAAAAGATCCGCGATCTTTGCCGTTCGCCGCGCTTTGAATCACGCAATTTTGAATTATCAGAAACCACCAGTGACACCAGCGTGACGCTATTCTCACCAGTCTCACGCCTCTTCATCTTGTTACGACGTTTGATTGTGTGTCTGTTTCTGAGCCCAGCATCATGCGAAACAACTGACCCTGTTCTTCGTAGGTTTTTCTCATCGATCATCGTCACTGTAGGCGCGTGGGGAGAACTTCTATCGGCCCCGCAGGCATGACCGCTCAAGATTGCTCTCTCGATCTCCATGTAGCTTGGTGAGCGCAAATGTCTAGAAGTGATCGCAGTCTGCATCATGGGCTTTGTGGGGGTCTGATCGTAAATGATATCAAAAAGCCCAGACGGTGGTCTTGTGCGCTCCAGAAGATTGTTTTTTTGATTTCTTCTTGCGCCTGGCTTGATCGCATCCCGACCCGACGAGATTCTCGAGTGACTTCGTTTCTTGGCTGTTATCTGCTTCATATGCACTGGTAGCGTTTCTCGGATATATGGTGTTCGGGATGAGACCAGCAGGCCAGAATTGCCTGGCTCCATCGATTGGCCTGTCACCATGCTTTTCTTTCTCGGTCGAATCCTTGACTCTGGAAATTCCTCCAACCCGCAATTTGGCAATTCAGGTAAGAATGTGAGAAGATTAAGTGGAATTCAAACTTGATGAAGATAGTGGACTGGTCAACCGCTCTCCAGATCGCATCTCTCCGAAAAAGTTGAATCATGACCGTGCGTGGCTGGCTGCGAAATCCAGAAGAGGTAGCATTGTTTGCATACAGATAGAATCGCGAATTTTCAGGCACCCTGCTGCATGCGCGTGCTGCTGTAAATTGTAATGCACTTTTTGCTAATTCTCTGCAATTCGTTTCATATAAGACAGGCACTCTTTTTTGGTGTTTGAAAAGGCCAAAACTGTTTTCTTTCGTCTGAATCATCTGATGAAGAACTAAAATCATGAAAGATTTTTTTTATTCTTTTTCGTCAGGGTAATCGGATCAAAGGATTAGAACCATAACGTAAGGGTATGAAGAGCTATGGCCAGCTACGCCACCATAATGAAGGCTTCCTTCTAAGAGTGAAAGGTGTAGCAAAATTGGTTGAAAACCTGTTTAGTAACGGCGACGACTATAAAGCCAGCCATTTTCAATGCAAAAAGCTCCGCGACAGGGAATTGAACCCTGGTCCCCCGCGCGACAAGCGGGGATTCTAACCACTAAACTATCACGGATTTTTCTTCTCCTTTTGTGCTCAATATATATATGAAGCGTACGCAATTGGTTTGTGAATTGTCTACTGCAATATTTCTTTGACCATAAACCTTCTCGCTAAATTATATATATCATTCTCCGTATATTTTTAGGGAATTTCCACACAATTTGAGCACTTGAGCAAAAAAAAAAAAGACAACGTGAATTAAAACGAGCGTTGGCGCGAAGTAAAACATTGACCAGTTGACACTACCATACACAGCGGCTAAAAAAAAAAAAAAAAAAAAAGAATAGTGTAAGGAGGAAGGTTTAGGGCCCGGGAGGGCTGGGGACCTTCATTACTCAGTACATTATCCAGATTCATTACAGGTTATTTATTCTATAGATATACAGTTTTTTGGGTCGCCTAAAAACGGCTTCCTGTAATGCATATTGTTTCTTTAAAAAAAAAAAAAAAAAAAACAAGGGCG
>JAKTYO010000339.1:0-15547 GCA_030578735.1 Metschnikowia noctiluminum | reverse complement strand
ACTATGAGTCTGCCCATAACTTGACTTTAGAACGCGTCAAGATGGAAGCTGGCAAGTCGAGTACGCCAAATGAGTTTACAATTCTTGGGTCCTCGCTTCTTGGTTCGAGTGGTATCTACAAAGGCTGTCAAACTCTCGATGATATGGTTGTTGCAATTGATCCAAATGTCCTGGCTTTCCGTCTTACTGGGAGAAAAAGAGGCCCAGTCCATCTTTCATTCGACAAAGATGAATACGAGAGATTAATGTTGATGATGATCGTGAATAACGACTTGCCCTTTTCACTCGTGGAGTCAGAATCTTTCCGGGCATTTGTGTACTTCTTGAGAGACGATGCTCCTAGCATCAGTCGTTCGACATTGAGAAGAAGACTCGAAACAATTTACGAAAAAGAGTTTGACAGAGTGAAGAAGAGGCTTGACGAAAACAATGGAAAGTTTTCTATCACCATTGACGAGTGGAGAAGTGGTAACAGTACTGATTTCCTAGGAATCACGTTGCACTTTTACAATAATGAGAATGAATTGGAAAACTACACAATCGGATTTGAAGCAATGAACGAGAAGATCAGCTACACAGGAGAGGTCTTGTATCAGTTTATGATGGCAGTTTTGACCAAATACGGCATTGAGGACCGTATTCTATCCATCACAAGAGACAATGCTGGGCCAATGAATGTCTTGGTAAGTAAGTTCAAGGAAAATTTAGGTGGCCTTGGAACTGATTTCGACGGTGACATTCGCTGCGTGGGGCATATCTTGAACTTGTCAACTGAGGCGCTCTTACATTACACTTTTTTCAAGACAAACGGAACGAACAAGTTTGACAGGTCGATGAAAGCCATTCTTGAGGAAAATCCCCTATTCCAGGATTCAGCTAATCGCATGAAACAACTTCCTCGAGTCATGCGCTTGATCATTCTTCAAATAAACTACAGTCACAAAATGAAAAATACTTTCAAAGCTTTAGTCGCCGCGAAAAAGGCTAAAGGGCCTTCGAACACCGGTCCGGAGAAAATTTTGAGAGACAATGACACCCGATGGCTTTCCACTTACCGCATGATTGATCGTTTTATTCATTTTCGTGAGGAAATAATGACAGTTTTGAGGTTGACACATGGAGACTTCGTGGAAAGTTCAGCTGACCTTGAAAAGTTCCAGTTAACCTCCCAAGACTGGAAGTACTTGGAAGCTCTCAGGGATGTCTTGGAGATTTTCCGTGCTCCCACTTTGATACTTCAAGCTTCATCATATCCCACGATCAACCAAACGATTCCTCTAGTTTGTGGAGTCTTGCATGAATTGTCTTCTGCGAAAGAGACGGACACGCTGATAGCTAACCCTCTTATTGCTTTCGGTTTGGAGGAGGCAAGGAAAAAGCTACTTGAATACTATCCTGTCGATGACGAAAATTGCATGGAAAACAAGATGCTTTATGTTGCTATTGTTCTTGATCCCCGGTACAAATTGGCTATATTCGAGAATGTCGGCTTCTCAGCCGAAAAGATCAGTGGGATCAAGAGCGCCTTTTCTCAGGTCTACAGCGATTATCAAAAAATTGAAGAGAATGCGACAGTTGACGAATCTGCTGGTGCAGATTCAGTCACCTCCGAAGTATCTAATGGCTCTGGGTGGTTTTTCCTCGATGACAATGCAACAGAAGGCAACAGCGACGAACTAGAGGTGTATTTAAGGGATCCACGTGAAAGCAAAAGCATGGATGTGCTTGCCTTTTACAAGATACATAAAAAGCGTTTCCCAATCATTTCGCGCATTGCGAGGGACTATTTTGCTGTACCTGCCATGTCAGCGCCTTCGGAAGCCCTTTTTTCCCGGGTTGGAAATATTGCTACGAACAGGAGAGGTAGGCTTCTGTCTAGATCGATAAAGATGTTGGCAATACTCAAGTCGCGAGGAATCATCACGGCTGACGAAATGCCTGCTGAGGAAGCGGATAAAGAGGAGGAGCAGAATACTCAAAAATTTCCTGAATTTATTTCTGCACAGACTCAAATGGAGGACACGGAGCTAGTGATCGACATTGAACCCCACGTCGAGTACGAAAAGGAGGTTTGAATAAGCAAAGTTGCCGTTCTTGAGACCTATGCAGCACTCTGTGGCCAATGCACATTTTTCGTCTTTCTTTTATGTAAATTTTGCAATCTAGAATCTTTCACATACCAGCAAAATGTAAAATCGGCACTGATTCAGAACGTTGATTTAGTCGAGACTCGCCGAGGTTGATGAAAGTATAGGCTTATATACCAGAACATGGACAATACGCTACGAAAGTGCCTACGTGAATATTTTCAAGACAACTCTACGCCGCGTAGCTACGTGTACGTAGCGTGGACGTTTTGAACATCTCTGGCCCCAGGGTACAAACCATGCCATATCACGTGTTATGATAGAAGAGCATCGTGTTATCTCACTGCTCTATTCACTTTGCTTGGATGTGCATCGATTTGGCCGTATTTTAAGCCAATTTAGCCCTTTATTATAAGAAAAATTGCTCCCTGGTTTTGGGCAAAAATTTCCGATTGAAACGACCCCTGTTTCGATGTATGGTGAAAGAAATTTCATTTGCATCCGCAGATCGAAACTCAAACGAGATCGAGGGAATTCGCACCTCCAGGGCACGCTATAAACAGGACAATCTGTGGAATATTTATTCTGCGAAGTTAGACAACAGCCCATGAGCTTTGCAACGTTGTTTTGTTAACAGGAAAAAGACTTTGCACCCATACTGAGAAATCTTCTCCTCGGATAATTTTTGACAATGTGCAACATCAAATTTTCAATTTTGAAAATTACCCTAGTTTCAAATTTTGATGTATGTGCATCTTATTATCGATCACGAGCGGTCACTCATGTTGTGCTTCGCATGACTAGCTGTTGCAAATCCAATATTTCATTCCGCTTTTTGTGTGATCGGCACTATTTCTCTTTGTTTGAAATCGGCCAAAAAAGCTAGGTAGACACACGCTGGTGTTCATTTGTTCTCAATCAGAGTAATCATCGCTGAGTGTTAAAGAGGTAGGAATAATAAACATTTGTGGTTCTTTGAATATACGCATCCATTACACGATGTCCATCACCACATATTTCTCCGCCTTTAATTGTCGAATTCGAAGTATAGTAGAAGATCGCATAGACTGACGTATCATCGAGACATCATTCAAGACGTCATATGAATTATCACGAGTATTGTTCAATAAAAAAGCGGTAGTTTTGCTTCTTCGCCTCCTTTTCTTCAGACAAAGATTACACTTTTGTGATCGCCAACGAGGCTAACTTCTTGGAGACAGGTAACAAGTGCCTCCGTATTTATCTGCAATTACTTATCAACACCCTCAACAACATGATGAGTGCTTACACCGATCCTCCAGAACCTTGGTTGCCAACTAAACCTACCATTTCGAGGAAAGTACGCTCTTCCCCTAAATTCTTAAGGTTCATGCCCTGGCGGGCTTGCGCTTGCCTTTCCTCCCACTCCCAGAGCTTCCTCTGCTCATCTAACTCTTTAGTAGAGCCAACACCCCACACTTCCAAGTCTGTGATGACAAAGCGATCTTCGTAATTCTGATTGCATACGGACTCTTGATTTGAGATTTCAAAGTAGCTCGGAGTATGAGCACCCACGTTCACAATGTGTCTGAAGACTGCGAATTCTAGGTTGGCTTCTATGGTCAAAGAAACACTTCCGGGTGAAAACTTTCTTAAGTTGGTCTTGTTTACGGGCTGGTCGTTCCCAAATCCCAAACCCATGCCTAGATTACTGAAGTATATCAGCTTTCCCGCCGAATAGAGACCACTTTTGGACTTGAAATAATCAAGCCTGGGCAGGATCGCCATAATCGCAGTTTCCTCATCGCCGAAATTATTCTTGTTGGAATTTTTCCATGGCTGTTTCACGAACACGGCGTATGTGATTCGGTCATCATCCCTCTGCCAGTCCTTTCTAGAATTCTCGGATGATCGAAAGTACCGAGGGTATTCAGTGTCAAATTCTTGATACCTTTTACTCTTAATGATAGTTTTGTTTCTCAATCTTTTTCCTGAAACAAGAAATATGGTAGGAGCATGCCACTTGAATATCTTCAGCTCCAAGGATCGAATGGAAAACCCGCTTCGAGCACCATTGTAAAGTTCCACCATATTTTGAGGTGTCACCTCAACGCCTGCGTAAATTTGCTTCGTTAATATTGAAAGTAAAGAAATACTTGCCTCGTTAACCAAACGCGTGGGTACAAAGGCTCTCGAACTCTTAATCCCCCCACCTTCCTTAATTTCGTCAATTAAATTTGTTTTCGTGTCAATCATGGTCAGAAGAAGTGACGTCCTAATGAACCGCTGAAAACTTTGCTCGAAACGTAGTCCCATCAAGTTTTTCACGCCATTTTCGAAGGTATCAAAAGTAATTCTGATCAGTTTATGGCTATCCATATTGATCCCCAAATCAAAATACCGCGAAAGTGAAATAGACGCTGCTACGAACTCACTCCACTTGTACGTTGCCAATCTGATGAATTCGTCTTGCATCTTCAAGTATGACTGTTCCGGAATCAGGTTCACTATCAAAAGCATAGTGAACAATAGCGTCAAGTCGCATGCGGATATCGTAAGAGAGGCAAGCTCTAGAGCATCGTACTTCACGAGACACTCGAGCGAATTCCATTTTATCGCGCGGCTTTTTATCTTGATATCGTCAACGTCTATTTGATGAGAATTACTGACGCACACAAACAATTCTTTTTCGGCAATCTGCGATTCTCCTTCCTCACACGTGCTAGCATCGATACTTTTTTTCTCCTCAGATACGCGCTCAGGTGAAGGAGATACTGTTTGGCGTGAATATTTACCCTCGTTCCCTAATTGATGATCCGAGTTTTGCGACGGCTTAATAGCAAGCGAAATAAATATCAATTTCAAATAGCTGTAATCAGGCCAAACCTGAGACATGTGGCCCATATGAACTGCAAGCGCTACAAGTAGCTTTTTTATTGTAAGCTGTTCTGTTTCATTCTTACCACTTGCGAGATACGGGAGTCTACCAAGAATCGTGAAAGATCTATAGAGAAGGTCCACAAGATGTTCGATTGGGGATTCCCCAGCTTGCTGGGACACGTCATCAGAGTTTACCTCTTCACGCTCCACTGGTTGAAGTCCAAGTTCTTTGACGGGCCTTGCCAAATTAAGTAGAGCACCGAGGTCCGTGTGGGTCAACACAGCGTCCGAGTTTGCGATATCGTTCATATTCACTTTTGTAGCAATAGACGATAGTGCACCTGCGGAAAGCAAGCCAGCGGCTCTTTCTTGAAAAAGCAGAGCAATATGGGAGGCTTTGAGGCTTAGTTTCTTAGACTCATTGGAATTTTCAGTGCTAGCAAGTTGGCCCATTGCTCACAAAATAAAAGCGAAACACGAAGACCTGGCTAAATGTGTGGGTCGAGCGGCAAAAAGCGCGAGAGTACGGATCTTGTTAAGGAAGGTGTATACTGTCTACCACGAAATGAAATTCAGTTTGCATGCTGCAGTTTCTTCTGTATTCAGATAAACATTACAAATGAGAAGAAATTTTCATCATAGAGCGTTTTTATCTTTTGGGAGCAAATTGTTTCTAATTGAATTTTTGCAGTCATTATCATGTGCTTTTTAAAAATAGTTGCTTAAACTAAAGAAAGAGACGAAGTGTTTACTTGACGCCATAATTCGCCTGTGCGCTTTTCGACTCCAAATTGAAAGCGATTGAGCTCGTTATATCAGCTTTTGACTCTGACGTCAAAAAAAATTTTTATATTGACTAAGGGTAGTTGTGTGGAGCATGCTCATGTTTTTGCTCGGAACCCATAAAGTTTATCTGCGTCTTGCCCCGCGCTAAAGTCAACCGCTACCATTGATTTGGACCAGAAGGTCTTAAATACTGGTGACTTCCAAGCTTTATTGCTTGCAGTATTTACTAATCAATTGGTCATCCATGCTCCGCTTCTGAAATTTTGGTGGTCATGTACTATAAGGGTGTTGTTGTATCATGAATAATACACATCCATCAATTCAATTTCACTCAATCAAATGATTGATCGCACTAACGCTTTCAACTCAATCAAAGGATAACACCAATGCTTCCTACTCAATCAAAGCATCGCTCTCACGCATCCTTCTCAATAAAATGATCACTCTCACGCTTTCTACAACGCAAATTCACAATAATTTCAGGCTTAGGGAGGCGGGAACCCAAGTTCTTGCCCCTTTTTCGGATGAGCTGTGATCTCGAGCCCTTCGGAGTTCACACCCGATGGGGCGATGACATCACACGATACGAGAGGTTGATGTCAATCTGAGTAGAAGCTTTCACGGGGGGCAACAGACCTGGGGAAGCTTTGGGAGTAGTAAATGTATAGCACCTACTCGCTTAGATTGATGTTGCGATCTATAGGAGGTTCTTCTCTTTATAGTTTTTGAGCCCTGGGTGAACGTACTCCCTGTACTTTTATCCGCGGCGTCCTATAATATGATGTTTCTTTAATAAAAAAAATTGATGAACGCGACAATCGACAAGGTTGCGCCTAGAGCTTTTTTGAAGCCAGAGGATTTCGCTTTGATATATGAACAAATTTTTAGTATTACTGTAAAGCTATGCTTCAATAAAAATTGACGCTTGTTTTTAAGGGAGGTAATGATAATGCTACTTTGAGCAATGCGTTATGCTGTGATGCGAGCTTGAAGATTAGGCACAACATCGGCCTGGAAAGTTTCAGGATGATATCTACAATTCGATAGTGTTTTGGTTGACCGGTAGAAGCACACAAATACCAAATCCGGCGGCTAAGTTGAGCGCCAGATAAACTTCACACCATATACGAATGCTTGATCATGTGCTCTTGCGTTGTCTCACTCTACCTGAAGGAGTCTTCGAAGATAAACGCTTCAATAAAAAAATGCTTGGCCCTCATTTCGAGTGCATACACTATTTTCCGAATTTTGCCAACAGTATTGACGTGAATTGCATCTTCACTTATCGAGTCATGGCCATGGTCTCGTTGATTCTGAATGGATTGAAGCAAGAGCCTCTTAGTGAAAGAGAGAATCACAAAGCAGAAGTATATGCGCATGGATGTGGTCACACACGTGCCGCTGATGGTCAAAAACAATTCTCTAGTCGGAGATGCAGACTGGGATGTGTCCACAGTCCTCTCCGCCATATTAAGTGCCGAGTCAACAGATATACCTGCCGGGTTATTATCCTCTCGACTGAACCAAAAATACACAAAGTAGAGTGTATAACCAAACCCAATTAAGGTATCTAAAATATAGATCAGACAACCCAAGCACATCTTGCGTAGGTTTGTCGATCTATCCAGCAAGCTGAACAATGCAGAGACATAAAAAGGGAGCACCATAAAGGCGAAAAGATTATAAAGCCATTGCCAAAAGTTCATGTGATGTCCGGTTAAGATAGAAAGCACGCCATAAACACCGCCAGCCTTATTCAAAATGGCAAATGAAAGGATGAGCTCAACACCGATATATAGCGGAATGACTAAAAGAAAGCTCTGGTGAACGATGTTAGTAAACGGGAGATGATGAATTGTAAAAATGTATCCTGGCAGTCATGCTTTGAAATCTTGGTGGGCAACAACAATGAACATACTGAGGGAAGAGCCCGATCAAGCGCAGAAACATTCATTTCCAAAGTTGTATGATATACAGCAATTTGCTAAACTCTCTCACAACGCTGCAATAATGGTGAAACTGGAGTTTTTCCTCTTGGTTTGATATTCAATGCTGGCCGCGAAAATAGCGTCTGTTGATGCAAGCTTTCACTGCGGCCGCGAAGGAGGAGTTCTACATATTTGGTGCAAAACCTTCGTACATAAAAGTGGGGACAATGATCGCAAAAGCGGCTTTTCACTCTGGCGATTTGATGAACTGCTATGATATTTGTAGAAATTAGCTCTTTCTACAGACGGAGTCAAAAAAAATTAGATGATATTTTCTTATTGATCAATTATTACTTGCTATTCCCTGAGGCTCTTACAAAGTTGAAGGAACTTTTGAAACTAGCATATCAAGCTACGAGCAAAACATAAAGATCGTCAGGTTCAGTTATTTAAGGACGTCTTGAGTACTGAGTGCCACGCGAAACCATCTCATTTTTGATTGATTGGCTTTATGTTCTCGAGCTCCGAACTACCGTGGTTATGCATCGCAGCATTGGAGCCTGCATCGCTCTCATCTCTCATCTCGCACATTAGCAGATTTATCATCTTTTGAAGAAACTGAAACTGGAACCTTTTAACGTACCATTCTTTCTTAGTGAGCCCACAGGTAATAATGAGCGCAAAACTTGAAGACAAAATACTACAGATGTCTCTTGACGTGTATACGTCGGACCTGGTATCGGATACCTCTGATTCTGAATCGGACTCAGAGATGGCTATAACTCCACTCACGGCGAAAAAAGAACAAACCATCACAGATCGTGGATATATTGTTGAAAAATACTCCAAGTCCATAAATCCAGAGCCTTTGAAAAAGGGCCCCAAGACAACGAAGGACCGGTCCAATAGAGCCACCGTGGAACAAGTCTTGGACCCTAGGACAATGAAGTTTTTGGCAAAGATCATTAACAAAAATATCATTTCTCGAATCAACGGGTGCGTCAGTACAGGAAAGGAAGCCAATGTCTACCATGGAGATCATGAGGATTCACTGGTAACTACTCGCGAGTTTGCAGTCAAGATATACAAAACGTCGATTTTGGTATTTAAGGATAGAGAGAGATACGTGGACGGCGAGTTCCGATTCAGAAATACCAAGAATCAGGGCAATCCGCGCAAGATGGTGAAAGTATGGGCGGAAAAAGAATTCCGTAATTTGAAGCGGCTTTATCTCAATGGAATACCATGTCCCGAACCAATTGAGCTCCGATCGCATGTGCTTGTCATGGAGTACTTGACCAAAGGTAATGCGCAGCCGTCGCCAAAATTGAGAGATCACCCATTTAAAGATACAGAAGAGATCGTCTATTACTACCAACAGATGCTCTTCTATATGAGAAGAATGTACAAGACCTGTCGTCTCGTGCACGCAGATTTGTCCGAGTATAACTCTATTGTGCACAATGACAAGCTTTATATAATAGACGTGTCGCAATCTGTGGAGCCAGAACATCCGATGGCGCTTGACTTTCTTCGAATTGATATCAAAAATGTCAATGATTTTTTTTCGAGGAAAAAAATCAATGTTTATCCGGAGAGGCTCTTATTTAGGTACATCACGGAAGCCGATGATCAATTGGGTCTCATTGGTGACTCAGATGAGGAGTTGGGGAGGTACTTGGACAACTTACCCTTGAAGTCTGAAATGGAAAATTCAAATGCCGAGGACGAAATCTTCAGATCCTTACATTTAGTTCGATCTTTAAATCACTTAGAGGAGCGGGACTTCGAAAAATTTACGGAGGGAAAGGTAGACACACTTACAGACTTGGTGGTAAGAGAAGGTGTCGAAGAAAGCGGGAGCCTGAGTTCGGGGTCTGATGACGAGTCAGAGAGCGACAGCGATGAAGAATCGGGCGACGAGGAGTTTAGGCCAAAGAAAGAGAAGGAATTAAAGGGTAAAAAGCATGAGGATAAGGATGAGAAAAAGGCAAGAAAAGTGGCAGCAAAGACAGCGAAGGCTGATAAGCGTAAGACAAAGATGAAGAAGCACGTGAAGAAGAAGCTCATCAATAAGAGAAAGACCACGTAAACTAGTATGGTTTAGCTCATATGAGTAAAGATGACGCAATTGCGAAAGCTCGAACGCTTTTGTCGTCACAAGACTTCAAATTAGCAAAAGCGAGCAAACTATAGACATCGGCTGCTTGAAGTTCTCTTTGCTGCTCGATTTATCTCAGTGTAGTACAAGGAATGACGAAATTTATAGGATATACCCTCGATTGTGCATGTGAGCTAATATTTGCGCCAACAGGGATTTAAAACGACAGAAATGTATATCAAAATCAAACTTTGAGGCTGAAGTATAGTGGATCAGGGCCAAGAATCTCCTACAGAAAACAATGGCGTTGTTCTTGGCTTCGTTCTCGCGGTGCCGAGTAAGACCGGCAAGTACAACGAGCCGAGAACCGGTGGAGGTGCGAGGCAGCAAGTGACAGGCTCCGCCTGAGCAGGTCCTGCGAATCGCAGTTACGCAATATATAAATGTATATTCATCGAAAGAATTTTGGATAGTTATTCCTTCCTAGATGCCGAGATTTTTTTCTTGACTTGGCCTCGATTAGAGAAAGCCTCAAGAAATTTTCATATCAGTCGCAATTGGCAAAAATTGCCCGTGTGCCGATCGGGTAACCTTTCCTTCGCGCAAGGCTAGCCCTCGCGAGAAAAACATACGTGGGGCAGCTATTTCTTTATCTACCAGACAACAAAAGCTCATTCATCAGCCAGGAGAGCGACTAGCTGCTCGAAACATCCGGCTCAATTGAGAACTCTAGATACCAGGTACCTGAAAAGTGCCACAAACGAGCCATAGTCACATCACTGGCCCATCATATTCCTGTTTGTTTCTTCTCCCCACATAGGCTCGCTTGCCATAGACCCGCAGGGCCTCGCTAATCTTGGCTTGTGAATTTCAAGCAAGACTTCATCACGCCGGCAGTCTCGATATGGAAGATTTTTTAAACGATCCCTACGAGAATACACAAAAAACCGCAAATTCTGCCGCTACACGATGGCGATCAGAAACCGGGAGTTTCTCGAATTTGGACGATCTACAGTTTACTGTGGCTCCCGAGAGTTCTGTAGCGCACGACCTCCGCTCCATCTACGCCCCATATGACGAAAGCTCAGCGCAAAATCAGGGCCAGGCGGTGTCGAAAGATCCTTTTTTGGAAACCTTTGACTTTCTAGGCTCTCCAACCCAGCAGGTGATGTCGCCGAATTTGGCTGCTGGCGGTAGTGACGCTTGGGTGGATGCACCTGGAGGACAAAACTTGTATGGACACAGCACCGGGCTAAATCTGGGCATGGACCCTTCGAATAACTTGGACTCGCTCATTTTGCCTGATAACAGAAACAGTAATATCAACAACATGATACATGGTCAGGTTGGAGCCGGCAACAATGGGCTCAATATGTTTTCATCTTCACAATATTTCTCCCCTAACTCTCGCGGTGCGAATTTTGGTCAGCTCAACTCAATCGTGGAAGACTCGGTGTCTCCGTCCTTTTATAGCAACACCTTCAGCCCGACGCATCTGCGCCACGGCAGTGTTAGCATCCCACCGCCACTGAACTCTTACCTTCTGCAGCATCTTTTATCACCGCGGCAAAATACATACGACGGCTCATTAGACACGCTCAAGCTGCCGTACTCGGGCTCATACCTTGGCTCGCCCCCTGCGATGTCTTTGGCTCAAGGCACAGGTATGAATTTGTCGTCATCTTACTCGCTGTCTCAGACAAACTTATACCTGCCCATTAATCAAAGCCACGGAATGGGGCCATCCAGCGTCGGTGCGCTCACGAATACGCATCTTCGTAAATCATCGGAACAGCCTCCTGTGCCAAAGCAGCTAACCCTGGAGGAAAAAGCTAAGCGAAGGCGAGAGTTTCATAATGCCGTAGAGAGACGGAGACGTGACTTGATCAAAGAGAAGATCAAGGTCTTGGGATTCCTCGTGCCACCTTCCTTACTCACGCCACAGGTGTGTGCGGTGCAGGCTTTTCTGAAACAGCCGAGCCTGAACAGCAAAGAGATCAAGGAAATGCTTTCCGCAGTGAGAATCAAGGACACTAAACCAAATAAGGCATTCATCTTGCAAACGTCTGTTGACTACATACGTCACTTGCAGTATGTGTTGGAAAAGCAAATTGTTCGCAGGAAAGAACTAGAAAGCTTGATATCCAAGCTCAGAGAAATCTCCAGTCCAAATGAGCTAGAGACCGAGCCAGCAGGGGAAGAACCAAAGATTGGAGATATCTTCCCCTCGGAATTTGATCCGGACGAGTTCTTTTCGGCCGAGGTCTGAACATGTATCATCGACATGACTGAATTGTCTTGCCGTGCTGCGAAGTCTCTATCAGATAGGGATACAGCAGAAATAATTCATAATCAAAATTTGACATGATCTCAAGACTCATCTTTGATATTTGCAACCACAGGATAGAGGGCACGTGTTGGAATCACGTGGACGGGTGCCGCGCAGTCGAACGGCCCCTCACCTGCACCCAATTGCCGGGCGTTGAAGATCATCTTCAGATATGACTGTAGCAGATTCGTTGAAATTGTTGACACCGAAAAAATCCAAAGAACAATGGACTCAGAGACTCATGCAAAAGCACAAGGTCTTGTGGACTTCATCACAGCCTCGCCCACTCCCTACCACGTTGTTGCCAATGTAAAGCAAAAACTTACCCTCAATGGCTTCATTGTGTTGAAAGAAAAAGATCAATGGGATTTGCAACCAGGTAAAAAGTACGTCATCACACGTAATGCGTCTTCACTTATAGCTTTCAAATTGGGGCGGAAGTTCGAAAAGGGTGGACCGGTGGCGATAGTCGGTGCCCACACAGATTCTCCTGGCTTGCGTATCAAGCCAATCTCGAAAAAGACAGGTGAGGGGTTCATTCAAGTCGGTGTAGAACAATATGGAGGTTTGATCGCTCACTCGTGGTTTGATAGAGACCTCAGTGTCGCTGGAAGGGTGTACGTCCGTGAAAAGTCAGGAAAGTTTGTACCACACTTAGTGCACTTGAGAAAGCCATTGATGAGAATTCCCACATTGGCTATTCACCTCGAAAGAGAAGTTAACAAAAGATTCGAGTTCAACAAAGAAACTGAGTTGTTACCCATTGCTGGCCAGGAGAAATTTGCGCACAGCTGCGCCGATGACCCTGCTCTACAACTTTCCTCGTCCGAGTTTGAGGCCGTAAAGCATGTGGTAGACCGCCATAATGAATCACTTCTTAAACTCATAGCCAAGGATCTAGGTGTGGACGTCGCCCAAATCGAAGATTTCGAGCTTCTCCTTTGCGACTATCAAGACGCGACTCTAGGAGGCATGCATGATGAGTTTATTTTTGGCCCACGCCAGGATAACTCGACTTCATGTTACGCATCGTTGGAGGCAATAGTGACCTCCGAGCCTGCAGATACAAGTGCTCTGATGATCTCTCTCTTTGACCATGAAGAGATAGGGTCTGTGTCAGCTCAGGGAGCAGACTCATCGTTCTTACCGGACGTGCTTGCTCGACTCGCCAAATCCGATAGTGGTGCCATGGCACGTATGTGTACCAGCTCATTTTTGCTCTCGTCTGATCAAGCACATGGTCTTCACCCAAACTATGAGAGGTACTACGAGAAGGAGAATCGTCCTCATGTGAACTCAGGACCTGTTATAAAGATCAATGCGAACCAAAGATATGCCACAAACTCGCGTGGCATAGTGCTCATTAAAGCTGTTGCCCAAGCTGCTAAGGTTCCATTGCAATTGTTCGTGGTAAAGAATGACTCGCCCTGTGGTTCTACTATCGGGCCCATGCTTTCTGCCAAATTAGGATTGAGAACATTAGACCTCGGGAATCCACAATTGTCAATGCATTCCATTAGGGAGACAGGTGGTTCCCATGATGTGGTAAGATTGACCAAATTGTTTGGGAACTTTTTTGCCAGTTATGCGACTATCGACTGCGAAATCGAGTGTGACTAAGCCAAAAGCTCATTTTGTAGGATGGGCCGATCTTGTATCTCATGAAAATATGCAAAAGCAAATATCTCGTTTTCTGATTTAAAACCTCCTGAGGGATTTTTTGTTAATTGTCGGTGAGCATAGCACCTGTCTTAGTTCTAAAGCTTTCCTGACGCGATTTTGTACTGACGAAAAAAAAAAAAATCTTCGGAGCAATATCACATAGAGTATAGATTGGTTGGCTCCACTATTTGGGTGAATTGAGAAAAATCAAAGCGAAACTTCCGAAGAAAAAAATTGTGACCTGAAGAGCTTTACTCGAGTGAGCAAATCAAGATTACTCGTGTAGAAATAAGCGATCGCGGAGCTTGGAGCTCACGTCGCTGTGATCATTAGGCTTGAGAGTTTTTCCTTCTGTCCTGCTTTTGAATTGAGAGCTATCGATACGCTAGAATCCGTTAGGAAGATCTATTCAAGGTTCGATTTTTTGTCATTTTATGACCCCGTCTTATAATCATTATTCAAAAGAAAAATTTGCTGCTAAAAATAGCCTAGACAGAAGGTGCTTTGTCGAGACCCCCGAATCTATTGATAGGTCGCACGCGCGCACCTATTCTGGGATGTCTCTGCGAACCACCAGGCCACGTCTCTAACCTGAGACCGAAAGCACAGAGGCTTAACAAATCTCGAGCCGAGTCTGCGACTGAGTCTCATATCCGGTCGCAAAATTATTGAGTTTGCTCTATCGCAGTTCACGTCGCCTTTGCACTTTTGCCTTCTTCGCATATTCGACATCCTCAACATGTATACTATCATTTTGGCCGAATTTGCGATTCTCTTTTGTTTTGCCAATGCGCTTCAGGCTGCGCCATTCCTCTTGGCATCTCATAAACTCTTACCTGGGCTTAAAAATGAAATATTGCAACCCAACACACAGACACAGGATCCTGGTGCAGTGACGAATCTCGTAAAAAAAGCTGTCACCGAATGTTCATCCGATGCATATGTCCTCCTCAATGTCCCAAGGCTTGAGAATACTGACATGCTCTCGGCACGCAAAGGAGAGTGGCGGTATCTTCAAAATTATCTTCACATGGCGTCTTCGGTGGTTGGTTTGCCTTGGGTGGAAGGCACATTGGACCTCGGTTTCATTGAAGAATATATTGTGCGCACATGTAAGGCCGAGTCGGTTCGCTCGTTCCACAGCGACGAGGATGTTGCACAGTATATCGACACGAGAAAACGCGTGATACGAGTTGAGGCAAACCCACTTCCAGAAATAGGGCCTGAGAGAAACCAAGCTTTGGCTGAGGTAGACGAATTGCTTCGCAAAATTTTACGGAAAGTGCCATCGCCTCACTACACGATAATGATCACGTCAAATGAATTGGCTCCAGTCCACCCAGTTCCTGCGCTGGCAATTGAAGCCATGCCCCAGCACTTTGAGCTTTTTCACGATGTAGTGAACGAGCCCAGACGTGTCGAGGAGCTCGAGCGGAACTCCTATTTGTATCAAGAAGTTGAGCCTTTCTGGAACGAGGGGCCAGATCCAACTGAACAATATTTGCAGAGAAAAAAAAAAGACAATGTACATCTCCTTGACCCCAGCCTCTGGGAAAAAAATGAAAAATTGATCATGACGGTTGTTTTGATGATGATCTCATTGATGTTCATGCAGACATTAAGCTTCAGCCGCTGGCTCACCGCTTTGATAATACTGAAAAAGCATAAATTAAGCTAAGTCGGTTGGCATGAAGAAATTATCAAGAGTTGAGGATTGTTCAAGTGAAAGAGAGATGTCTAGACATTCTTAACCAAAGACGTAATTTTGCGATGGCATTGCATATTCCGCCCCCCC
>JAKTYO010000338.1:0-15650 GCA_030578735.1 Metschnikowia noctiluminum | reverse complement strand
CGATCCCAATACAGAAATATGAATAAAACCGTGATCGTCAGAGAATGTCTGGAACTATGGAATGACAGTGCTAATAGGGTTAGGAAGTCCACTGTATTCGGGCAAGTTATGAGTTGCCGAGCCTTAGTATGGATGAAAGGCTTTGTACGTTGATACGTAGTATATGAATTGACTGGCTTAACTTAGCTTAAATTTGACTTATCGTTCTAACTGACTGGATGTCGAATCCATGGCTTTATATAGCTTCCACATGGGGCTTATCATCTGATAGGGGTACTGACGGCGGGACTCCGTCCCTTCGTGCATAATCTTGCATGAGCAATCACAAATCTCCTTTTCTTATCTCATACGGAGCTCCGTCTCCTCGTGCATAATCTTGCATGAGCAATCACAAACCTCCTATCCTTATCTCATGCGCCTTGAGTGAACGCATCTTCCCATCCTTATCTCTGGCCGATTCCCATTCTATCGTAATCGGTAAGGGTTAACCACAAATCCGCATAATTGTGTTCTAGCGACACAATTTTTGTCTAGTTAAAGTCTCAATCGCCTGGACCCTGGCGATCTTGTAACAATTTTATTAAATTCCGGTATGGTGTAACGGCTATCACGGTTCGCTTTCACCGAGCAAACCCGGGTTCGACTCCCGGTACCGGAGTTTCTTTTTGAGTTTTTTTTTTTTTAAGAAAAACATTTATTAAAGGACGCCGCGGTTAAATGTACAGGAAGTACGTTCACCCCGGACTCAACAACTATAAAGAAAAGAACCTAGTGTCCAATGAACAAGGTTCATTCACTCCAAAACTGGCTCTTGTGGCGTGGACTTGGCGGTGTGGGATTTAACCAGGGGAAAGAATTGTTAAAACATATCAAAAAATACTCAGATCGAGTCTTTTCGGAGCAACCAAAAAGGTCGTTTGCAGCCCATTGGCTCGGAGCAAGCCTTAGCATTTCGAACCAAATTTCTAAACACTGTACTTTGGCTCATAGAAAATGGAAAGTTTTTTCTGTTGCAGCAGTACAAAAATGAAATCTATTGGTGATTACTTTTTGTATAATTATAAATATTGTGCGCACCAGCAATTGAAAAAGACCATAGACCCTCGCGAGGATCTTGTGTTTTTTTGTTTTTGTTTTCCTTTGTTAGCAGTATAGAGCGAGGATTTTTCAGCATGGTATAACTGGGTCAGCCTGTTCGTTGAAGAAGATAGAATTTGAGTTGAAATTGGTTCACACAACAATTGTTTCATGCACCCTCAATGTACCCTCAATGTACCCTCAATGTACCCTCAATGTACCCTCAATGTACTCTAAAGAAACACATATTTATTGATGTGATCCGAAACCAAATTTCCCGAATTGAACGTAGAGCAAGACGGGGATCAGAGCGCTCTACGCTTGACCTTTCTGTCGCTTTGCTTGAACACTTTATTTTTCAAAAAGTAGTTGTTTCTTTTGTCTTTCTCGAGACACAAGTCATCGTTGAGCTCAGGCGAGCCAGCAGCTACTGCACGAACCTGAGCATTCTGGGTGTTGGGCACAGACGAGATAATGTCTTTCTTGTTACCAGAGGACTTCGTCTTGGCTACCAGGGTCCCGCTTTTGTCAACGATGACACGTGACGTCTGCTTCTTGTTCTTCGACAAGGCCGCTGCCTCTGCATAGGAAAGTTTTTTGCACGCCACGTCCACGAAATCGGAAAATGTGTCATCCATGGATACTTTGTACACCTGATTATCGCCATCCGATATCGTGAAAGTTCTGGGGACCTCCCCAGGTGCAACTGACTGGGTTGGTTTCCTGAACCAAGAGAGAGCGATTGTTTTGAACATTTTGTGGGATATGAAGAGACCGGAAATATGTGAAGCCTGCGAGGAGAGGAATAAGACTCAGATGCTTGCGTTTTTTATGTGTAGTGGCTGATCAAGAAATGATACAGGAATGTTGAGATTGAGGCCTGAGGCTTGGCTTGGTAAGATAGTCTGGAAAGATGAGTCACTTGTAGCGCTTGAAATCACACTAAGTACTGGTTTCCGTTCAGTTTTTCGTTTTGATTTAGGAACTGTTTTATTTTCTAGGTGATCGTTTTGTTTTTTGTTTTTGTTTTTATTTTTTTGTCTCCTCTGCTTGTTTGTTTGTTTATTTGTTTGTTATTTGTGGATCTGTTGCTGCTTTTTTGTGTTGTTGTTTGCTGACGTGGATCGTTATCTGTGTGCGGAGATAAGAAATTGCGATAGTGGCGACGCGAGGTGGGCAGGACTGTAGAGAGAGGCTATCTTTAGGGCTATAGATAAGAAGCAGTGGTGATGAAATGTGGGGGATTTGTTCCTAGGCAGTGTCAGGGAAAGAAAGCGTGCCGGTACAAATCAGATAATTGAACAAAGAAAGAGTTCTTGTTTTTTCCTTTTGTTGTTGTTTTTTTTTTTGTGGAAAAAATGTTGTAGTTCCACAAGCAAAGCACCTTGCTGGTCACGGCCGAAAAGCGTGGCTTTATATAACAGCAGGTGATTGTTTGGGGCCACATGCGCAACACAGTCACCCAGAGTCGCAGACCGCCTGTGTGCAAGACCACTCATAAACGCGCGTCGCGCCTGCTGATAAGCGAGGCCCACGAGTCGGCCCACGAACCGGGCCGGGCAAAAGAGAGTCGAAATAAATAAGGGAAGCGTGTCTGACATCACGTGATAGGCCACAGGGATCTTCTATTGACAGACCGGGAAAGAGACTCGTCAAAGAAAACCAATTTTTTCATGGGTTTGCGGCGAGAACCCTGCTCCTTTACTGCAAGAGAGGTGTCTTCCATGTACTTGCCACGTGCTTATCACGTGACCCTCTAGTGGGGTAGATAAGACTATGTTGTGGTGGGTGGGTGACCGGTTTGTCTCAGAAGCAAAAGCACCACGCCGCCACCTGCGGATTACTTGGTTCCTTGGGGTCATTCGTCGCTTCAATGGTCGCGCACGTGACCGACAGGCACGTGCCTCGACATGGCTTTCGTCATGGCTTTCGTCATGGCAATTTCTCATAACGGCAAAAGATTGCTCTTTCGCACAACCCAAATATTGAGACTCCTTTGACTTGGCAAATCTCGACTTTATCGTTTTGTGGCAGCTGGTCATGAGGGCTGGGAAAAAATTCCAAAACTGTTTTCAGGCATATCGCTCAGAGTATTAGACATGTGAAAAAATCTGCGTGCTGGGTCATTAAAAAGCTGGCTTTCACAGGTAGGTTAAGGCACACTTGGGAAATTGTTGAAGATAGAAAGCTTACATGAAAATCCGCAATTTAAAAACGGCCTGCAACTAGATCACTCTTGAACAACTGCGCCAAATAATCAAGCCACTTGCGGGCTTTTAAAAAGACGTAGCATTGTGAAACATTGTGGGCTCCCAAAGGACAAAACAGGCTTTGAAACATGGTCCACTTCACGCGCATACCGAATTAATCACAAGTGTCTCCAGTTCATACTCCCTGGAAGAAAAAAAAAATACCCCATATTATGCTTCTTTTGTTAAAATAACAAGCAATAATTCTTAGGATCTGAAAAATCGGGAAACCCTGAGTGTCTTTGATCCAAGCCAGCTTCAGAGCAGATGAAACCGGCTTCTCAATAGGGTGATGAGCAACCATTAAATAAAAAAGATTCTAGCATTGAAACGCATGGTGAATACATTCCGACCATACTTCGATATTTGAGAACAGCAGGTCAATTACTAACACTCCGCAAGCGATGGTACGAAGAGGCAAATTCCACGAGTTCTCTTCTCAGTTCTCCCCAGTTACCATTGCCAATTCTTGCCACATTTCTTGTTGCACCGGTAGCAACTCTAAAATGTATATATATATGTATTTATTTGAGCTAAAGGAGGAGCTCATGAGCAATTCATGCTGAAAAATCAAAACAGCAAAGCTCAGCCTTGGCTTGTTCAAGATGGATTGTAGAGCCAAATTCTGAGATAATTCACCCGAGCCGCGACAAGGTTGATCAGATGGAAGAGGGTGCTTTAGATGTTAAAAGGCAGGATTATTATGTGATAGTGATTATAATGTTATAGTCGTAATTCAAGAGAATGAAAGATTCTATTGTGATTCCCTGGTATACATCTTCAAACTTTCCCTCTTCCCCAAAGGAAAAGGCGGTCTCTTTTCAGAAAAGCTCAAATTCAGAGAAATGATGTTGGTTGACAGGAACAAAAAGACGGATATTGCTAAAAAAGCTCGGAGTGATTTTAGCGAAAAGCTCATTCTGATTACCCAACTTGAACCTTTCCAGTTTTGCCATCCACGCTGTCATTTTTCGTAAATCTTATCACTTTCACCTTTCACCACTGTCAACAATGGTCTCGCAGGACAGTTGTCTTGGATGGCAGATCTTTAATGCGCGGCTCTAATATCAAGTGCGAGTTTCAGACGCGGCGGATTCTCTTCAGCAGCCGAAACGAAAGAACTCAATGTGAGGAAAAAAGAAGAAAGGCGAATTTTTTTTAAAAAAAGAAAATTTTTTTTCTAGAGACGACGATTTGAGAAACAACTTCAATCGCCCTTATACAATCAATGAACCTCTGTTCCTGGCTTATCACCCATGGCTTATCACCCAAAACGGTCGACATGCTTTTCTTCATTCCACGCCACACTTGGCATGCGCACGACCGTGTTTACCCTCAAGTCAAGACGCCTCACCCATGTCTTTGCGGAGCTAACCGAAACATCATGGATGGCTGGGGAGAAGTATGTGTGTGATCAGGTTTGGTGTTTTTTGATTCGGTACCAGGATGGAAATACTAAACCGTTACTTTTTTATCTATTTAATCTCCTTCAACACTCCTCTTCTATGGCTAGCAATGGCCCAGACTCTCTCTAGGGCACTTGAAACAAGGCTCCGCACACTAAGACCGAGCACCTACGAAAGAAATACATGCCATGCAAAGCCCACAAGATGACAGATATGGAAGGAAAACAACTTCAGTTTTATATTCAAGTGGGTCTTTTGACCCTCCATGTCTATTTTTTTACTTGAAAATATCCTTTTGACCCACCCAAATCTCTCTCTTCTCACCCCATATCTCTCTTCTCACCCCATATCTCTCTTCTCACCCCATATCTCTCTTCTCACCCCATATCTCTCTTCTCACCCCATAATCTCTTTTCTCACCCCGAATCTCTCTTCTCACTTGGAACTTCCTTTGTTCACCCAAAACACTCTCTCTACCCAAAAACCCCCTCTCATCATACTAACACCCAGGTCTCTCGCATCCCGGCTACGGCCCGCTCCTCTCCCGCCCAGAAGGGCTCCGAGCTGCCGCAAATCACTGCCCTACAGTTTGATAACACCTCAAACCTACTCTGGTGCGGCGACGCGTCCGGATACACGGCGCTGTTCACACCCCCAGTGCAAGACAACCCCGGATACGCGCCCACACACCTTGTGCCCCTTTACAGATACACCAAATTCCGGCTGCTGGGGCTTTCGAGTCCCGTGACTCAGATCTTGAACCACCAGCGCGGGATATTGTCGCTTCTGCCGAACTCCGTAGGCTTCAGCCAGCGCCGAGGAATGCTGAATGTTGCGATAAGTGCGAGATCAGTTTCCCGAGAAGACTCGCGGCTATTTGACAGTCTCCAGTGCATGACACTAGCGTACCTGACGGCTAACGAGCTCATTCTTGGCGGCACCTCGGCGCTTTTCAAGACAGACTTGGTCAAGCCCGCGCAAGTGCAGCGCTTTGCACACGATGGCGACGTTTCGTTTCTCAACTACTCGTCCAAGCTCCTCACAGTCGGGAAACTGGGAGGCGCGCTCGAAATCTTTGATCCGGCGGCAAATAAGTCGATCAAGACGTTTGCGGGACACAACGGCTTGCTCTCTGACTTGGACGTGAAAGGCAACTACGTGGCTACTTGCGGGTACTCGGCGCGTATGCCTCGCTTTGGGCTGGCGTCTAACAATTTAGAGTATATGGTGGATCCTTTGGTAAACATCTACGATTTGCGGACAATGCGGGCACTTTCGCCGATTCCGTTTTCGGCGGGCGCTAGCTATGTGCGGTTTCACCCGAAACTCCCCAACATTGTTGTCATTGCGTCGACAACGGGCCAGATGCAGTTTGTTGACATTTACGACCAGCTGGTTGTGCACCTATACCAGGCGGATCTCACCAACTCGAACAGCAAGCAAAACGGCCTTCTTGCTGCGGCCGCCAGCTCGTACCTCACGAACTTGAACGTGAGTGAGAATGGCGAGTTTCTCTGTTTCAGCGACGGCTACAAAAACTTGCATTTGTGGTCTTTGGGGACCTCCACAAGTAAGAACTTTCTCAACTTCCCGACGACTCTCGAGCAGCCCGATGTCCCAGATCCAGCGGTCTCCGCGCTTCCACGGCTCGGGATAGACGATGACGTGCCCCTCAACTCCATCGGAATGCCTTTTTACAAGGAATACTTGGCCTCCAATTTCCCCTCAGACCTTGTGTTCACTAAGGAGACAGCTCGGATCCCGAAACCCGTTAGCGAGGAAGGCATGCAGCAGAAAAGCGCATCCAGGGGATTTCCTACAAAGTACTATTATGACAAGACAAAGTACGGCTCGCGCCACGTGACGCCTCCATACGTATCGTTGAAAAAGAGCACGCATTTTAAGACGGGGGCAAGCTCAGTTAAGGTGAGCTCGATTCCCAAGTTCCTCAGCGAGAGAAGCATGACTTCCTCGCCGGTAGCGGGCGGTAGGCCCTACGAGCTGGAGTCTCCTTCGGTTCCGCCAATTCCAGCATTTGCCACATTCCACGACTTCAACGATCTTGATTCTCATGGGACCACGCGTAACAAAGACCATCAAAACAACAGAAACGATCAACCTTATGACGCGAGCGACCCTACCTTCCAGTACAAACCCGACCCCACCACCCTTGTGCCACCTTGTTACGACAGGCTTGATATCTATTACTCAAGGTTTGGAGTAGACGACTTCGATTTCGAATACTACAACCGCTCAAATGGCCATTTGGCAGGGCTCGAGAATCATCTAGATAATTCCTACACAAATTCCTTGCTCCAAGTCTACAGATATACACCGATATTTTACAACGCTGTGACCAAAAGCCTCCTCTCTGAGTATCTACCGAACGACAAAAAATCGATACATGAAAGAGGCAATCCGCAGGGCACGTCTGTATTGAATGAGCTTGGATATCTTTTTGACATGATGCACAAGGCAGGTGCCAGGAATGTCAACATCTCAAACTTCTCGCTCATTCTCAACGAAAGCAATATTGCCAAAAACCACGGACTTTTGAATGGCGATGACGGCAAGTCTCTTAACTCCAAAGAACTTCAGACACTCATTGTTACGTTCAACAAATTTTTGGTCGAATCTGTCGTGAACGATTTCGGGAGCCAATACAGTATCGACGCACAAGAGTTGACTGCAATTCACGTCGAGCTCGAGTACTTCGCTGCTTCTGGAGAATTACTAGATAAGCAGTACCGCAGTCAACTGACTCTCGACTTGCGTCCGCCACCCTCACATTATCTCAATAGAGGTGGCTTTGGAAATCGCTATACCTCGCAGCACTCCACGAAAAAGAACTGTACAATTCTCAATTACCTAGAATATTCGCTAAACCAGCTGCGAATTATACCAGCATCAGCTAACACTCCTTACGAAGTGGAAGTCAAGCAGATTTTACTAGAACTCGGCCCCGTATTCTCAATCAATCTTCCGCTAAGTGACCAGGAATTCGAGCAGATCAGAGGTTTCAAAAAGTGGCTCGTTCCTGAATTCTATACAGTTAGCAGTGCAAACAAAAAGTTGTCATTCAAGCCAGTTATTGCTCATTTGAACCAGAGAGCCACCAAGTATGAGCTACAGGGATACATTTGTGAAATCAGTCATGGACCTAGTGTTTCCAAGGGCCAGCACAATCTTGTATCTTACGTCAAGATCAAATCAATCTCACTGGGCAAAGATCAATGGTTTTTGTTCAACGACTTTCTTGTCATGCCTATACCAGAAGATGAAGTGTTCAATTTATCATACCTGTGGAAAAAGCCTATAGTGGTTGTGTACAGCAACTCAGAAGATTCTCGAAATCAAGGTTTTTCATACTTTGAGCACCACATGTTCAGGAAAATATTAGCTCTCAATGATGGGGTTTTGTACAAAGATCATTTTGCTTATGGGACAAGGCAAGGCTACAAAAAAGAGTATGAACTTTTGACCAGACAGGAGGCGCCTGCTCTCGGGTCGCTTGTTGCTATTGATGCCGAGTTTGTCTCTTTGAGACCCGAGGTTGCAGAAGTGAGCTATACTGGTGCACGCAACTTGGTTCGGCCAACTCTTCTCTCTCTTGCCAGAGTTTCTGTGTTGAGAGGTGAGCCAGGGCCAAAACACGGAACTCCATTCATAGACGACTATGTCATGCACTGCAAACCCATCTATGACTATTTGACGGCATTTTCAGGGATCGAGGATGGCGATCTAGACCCTGCAAGATCCGACAAGACGCTCGTTACTTTACAAACAGCATATAGAAGACTTTGGCTTCTTCTCAACTTGGGATGCGTCTTTGTGGGACATGGACTCAAAAGCGACTTTAGATGCATCAACCTTCAGGTGCCCAAATCGCAGATCCGAGACACCATAGAGTATTTCCATCTTCCCGATTTCAAGCGCAAACTCAGTTTGAAGTTTCTAGCCTACAGTGTGTTGAAAGAATCGGTGCAAACCAGGAACCACGACTCGATCGAGGACGCCAAAACAGCGCTTCTCTTGTTTGAACGCTACATGGAGCTCAAGGCGTCCGGGGAGTTCGAGCTGGCGTTGCGTCGTATCTACAGTGAGGGCCAACAGCTTCGCTTCCGCGTGCCCGAATAATGGGGCTGGCTCCTACACGGAGATTATCTTGATTCATATATTTCTCTTATGGTTGGGACATCAATGTCAAACCATGCCCGTGGCCTTGCAAGCTAGGATCATGTGAGCTAGTGCTCTGTTTCATGGACTCTGAGGCTCGATCCAGAGACTCCCTCTTTGCACCCGTGCCGCTCGCGCTTATTGGCCAACCGGGCTTTTGTTTATTGGCCCGCCCCGCATAGTTACCGCAAGAAGAATCACAGGGCCAAGCACCCAAGCACCCAAGCACCCAAGCACCCAAGCACCCAAGCACCCAAGCATCATTGTACACGCGCCCAGGCCACCGATTGTGCATCTGCTCACAAGCCAAGCGCACACTGTCAAACGATATCACCAGCTAGGGCTTGCTTGCAATACCACCAAGAGATAACATATTTCGGATAGGACACATCTCTCATAGCATAACATAGAACAGAATAAAAAATTTAAAAAAAGAGAAATTAGAACAAGGAAATAAAAAGAGATAATCAAACTCACTGACTCAACTCTTCTTTATTGCCTGGTTTCACTCTCAGTGTCTCCACCTTCTGACCATTCCAATCCTGTTCCTACTCAAAAATTCATCACACAAAAAAATCATACAAAGTCAGACAACAACATGACGGAGTCCACAGAAAAATCCAGCTTACCTACTAGATACGATAGCGACTCAATTGCCAGCGGAAACAGGGCAAAAAATCCTGCCGATTACCTCTCCTATAAAGCCCATGAAACAACGGAAGATCATATTGCTAAAGGGCAAGAGCAATCGAGGCGAAGGTCACAGCAGCTGGTACAGAACGAAGGAAAAAGACCCTCTGAGTCAAGGCTAAGCTCCGTGGAGCAAATCGAACCAAGTTCGAGCACTCAAGACCCGAAATCAGGCGAACACGAGCAATATGATAACCGACACTTGAGCCGAACTCAGAGCGGGAAAACCAGCGCCGTGGGCCGGAAACCAAACACACGAAAACCGGCCCACTCTCGGTCTCAGTCTCACACAAAAACCCACACGCGGCTGTCGCTGTCTGCTGGCACAAACAAGCCGCATTTGAGCCGGTCAAAATCAACCGACGGAATCATCCCTAAAACACGCCCTGCAGTCAAGAGAAACAACCGATCATACACGAAGTTGAGCCAGTTGCAGCCTCTCACAAAAACTATGCTGAACAGCTCGCTCAACCGTGCATTGGGCGCCCTTCAGCCTCTTACCAAAACGATCCTGAGAGATTCGCTCAAACTGCATGGGCTCTACAAAACCGTGCTGAACGGCTCTGTGAAAGGCGGGTCGCTGGCATTGTCGAAGACGAGTCTGAACCAGTCGATAAAGTCCAACAAGTCTGCGAGCTCGTTGAAAAGTATGAATACGTCTACACGGAACGGCAACAAGTCCACTTCTTCGTTGAAAGGGCTCTCGGGTCTCACATCGCTGGGACTCACGGGTCTCAAAACCAGCACGAAACGTGGAAAAGCCATATTGAGTTTGAATGAGGATGATGCAAACCACGAGTTTGAGGATTTGAGTGAGGATTCAGAGGCTGAAAACGAAACAAGTGCTCCATTACAAACGCCTATAAATGAGGAATCTCACCGATCGGAGCCCGAAGAGCCCAGCCAGGGTGCAAAACAAGATCCTTATTCTCAAGAGAATGAAGGTGGCAAAGTCCCTGAGTTGACCTCAGGCTTTCCAAAGTCAGAAGCTTCTTTGCGACAGGAAAGTGGCCTCCATCAAAATGCGCCTCCTTTTCACACCACAGAGACGCGGGCAACTAGCGAACAAAGCGTTCAAGAAAGCTTAGACTCTAAGGACGCAGATAGTGCTGAGCCTAGTCTTAGTAACAATTTCTACGGCGGCTCGTTTCTTCTTTCTCAGTCAACTGGAATGACGCGGAAAATCGATCCGTCGAGCGAGATGTTGGCCTTTAAATCTTCTGGAAACGTTGCAGATGGAGAGAACACGAACCAAACCTCAGACATTCGGGGTGAAGGCTCAGATAAAGTCCAGGAAAATGCAAGTGGTTTGGTTTTCAACCCCCGGGGCGAGGACCGGGCGCAAACGGGGTCTCAGCCTGCTGTGGCCAAGGCGTCTGTGACACAAGGCTCATACCAGCCCAATCAGACGATAATCAGCAATCTCCAGAGAAATGACTCCAAGTACCTCTCCAACATTAAACAGCAAAAAAAGCAAGGCGGTCAGAGCCCAGGATCCGCCGCTCTTGACCAGAAGAAAGACTTCGCGAACTATGTCAACAACTCCTCAACGAATGGCCAGAATATCGAGACGCGTACGCAGCAGCGGCTTTGGCTTCAGCGAGAAAATTCGCTCTTGGACGTGAGTTCCCATATCGACATGAGCCGTGTTGGGAACTTCTCGAACTTGTCCTTAAACAAGCTCATGTTCGCACACAACTACAACAACAGCGTTTCAAATGCAAGGGACACGCCTGGATCAATGCTTAGTCGAGCTCAGACATCAGAGAGCGGATCGGGGGATGCTGACCCCAATCAGATAGCCATAGACGCCAATACAGCAAACATGTTGTATCTCATACAAAGCGGACAGCCCCACTCGATTCAATCCAGGACAGAGTTTGAACGGCTCAATCGTGAGTATGTGAATGTACGACGGCATCTCAACCCTGTGGCTGAAAGCTTGAGCAGGATACAGAAGCACGAGAAGGGAAATAAGGACATCGAGGTCCAGAAGAGATCCGAGCGCAAGGGAGCCTACGCCACGCACACAAACGCAAATACATTCAAAGAGTTTGCACCCTCATGGGAGAAAGAGGAAGGCGAGTCGATGCTTTTGCTCAATAAGATATGGCAAGACGCTTTGATTCTGAGCTCCTCGTCGACGTTATCCTCGAAAATTCTTCAGCAGGAACAGCAAAGACAACTCCAAACACAGCAGCAAAGATCTGGAGACTACTCAGTACAGAATGCGTCGCAAGACTTTTTTGGCACTAATCACATGAAGCAGCAGCGTCGCACCTTGGGAAGTAGCATGACAATGTCATCCACCCCATCCAACAGGACGGTGAAAATGGCCTTTGGTCAAGGAGGACCGGATTCTGCGGTTCCAAGGAGATAATTTAATTTAAAGGAGGTTTTACAGGTGAAGCCGCCGCAGGAGTGACGAAGCTCACATCTTTCGATATTAAAACGTGTATTATGAACGGCATATAGCTGCCAAATTATATGTACAAAAGCTCCAGTCAATGAAGATGATCCGCAGCTATGGCCGAAACCTGTTTTTTTGGAAGCTGTGACAGCGGCAGTGGTGTCAAAAAAGCTTTAGGTTCTATGAAACACTGTGGATTTATAATGACGCCTGATAAAAGTTTGACGGCCTTCTTTTGGGGGTCTGACCCGCGAAAGTATATGGTTTTGCCTTAAAGAAATCTCAACCTTGTCTTTGCTTATGTTTTCCGTTGGACTTGCAGTAGACATAGACCTTGCCTTTTCGTCTCACCATATAACAGTCTTTGCAAAACTTCTTGACGGAAGTTCTCACTTTGAAAGTCCTCACCGACATCTGAAGCTGAGAAGTCGAGGCAAAAACCGAGGACTTGATGGCTAGAGAAGGGGCTGCATTGGTACGAAGCCCCGTGAACGCACGGACGAACGGGGAAACCAAGCCAAACATGTCTTCTTGTAGAATTAAGTTTTACTGATCATGTATGATGGAAAAAAGGCCGTGAGTTTTGTGGTGTATGCAGGCACACAAACCGGAATCAGATCTTATTTCTGACTACATTCAAAGCCCAAGAATCAAAAGGTTTTGCAGCGTTGTGTGATACAAAAGTGTGACTTACACCTGCTTGTCAAGGGACCCTTCCGAAAACCAGTTTTGATTAATAAAGAACTTGACTCAACAAGGTTTTCGTTCTTTCCAGTTCAACGAACTCTAGCCCGCAAGCAATGTCAACAGCTCTTGGCGAACTGGGCTTCTACTTTTTTTTTTCTTAGCTACGCTGAATTACCCGCAGCAGACATAACGGTCCCCTTCGGGGGTACACGCTCAGCTGACTTGGGCTAGGTTACTTATGTCAAACGTATTAGCATTACTATATGAGAAATGATGAGGCCCAGAAACGGACGCTTAGTGTCTCTTAGACTCAGCAATGATCTTGTTCATCTCCTCAACCTTTCTCAAGGCTCTCTTGTGGGTACCCAATCTCTTCTTGGCCAACTTCTTGGCTCTCTTCTCGCTGGCGTTTCTGATCAACTCGATCAATCTTCTCTCGTATGGGGCCAAGCCGGAGACCTCAGAGACAATGCTTCTGACGAAAGCCGCTCTCTTGGACAAGACTCCCTTCTTACGGGAAAGTCTTGGGACAACTTCCTTTTGGGTGGTTTTGTGACCCTTGTTCAAACCGACAGCGATACCTGGCATAAGTTAGTATAGAGTTTATGAGTTGGAGTTGAGGTTTTGGGTTGGTTTTGGGTTGGTTTCGTGCATGAGAAAGAGCTTGCAGGCTCTTGATGCTGAATATATCAGCAGCCTAGAGGACGAAATATCTCAAAACATTTCTTGGAACAAAATTGCAGATTTTTGATCGAGTAGAATCAGGGAATGCCGGTGTCCCCAAAGAGCATTCGAGAAGTATTTATCATATCGTGAGTTTCGTGGATACTTGTAACAATCTTTTTGGGCATTTTTTCCAACATGCGAAGAGGCGAGTCCCACAGTTCGTTCTGCCTTCTTTCCAGACCTCAATCAGCTGACGTCAAAATTATCCCATGGCCTTTACGGCGTTGAATCAACACTCCCAAATCCAAGATTATTTCGCCATTGGACATTTGTGAGGACATACCAGTTCTAGCCATTTTTGTCTATAGTTAGCAGAAAGAGGTGAGAAGTTTTGATATGGAAAATTTTTCTGTGAGACGGAGGCCCGCGCCTGCAGAGGAGGCACGGGAAACCCAAGGGTTAATGGTGCAGGACGTCACGTGCGTAGCTACATCTTGAGATGTACTGTTGTTTATGTGCTCGCGGCTTGTCTTCGTTTTTCGAGGTGCTCACAGATCTGGCATTGAAAAATGGGGGCCGAGATAGTGACCAACGCGCGTTGTCTCCATCACGTGAACGTGTGACTGTCTTTCTGAGCGTGGCATCTATAAGCGATTTGGCTTGCCTTAACTCAGTATGATGATGATAAAAGAGGGTAGGGAGTCTCCAGTTCGCTAAATTTCAGGCTCTGCAGGTCTTGTAGAACTGGGAAAATCTGTAGTGCCTCATGCATCTTCCTCTCTATTTTATTTTTCATTTCTCGTTTTTGTCACTTGAGTCTGGTCATAGAGGGCTAATGGATGAATCATTCAACCCTCTGATATGCGTCCAGCCCACGGTGCTTCCATTCAAAACTAATTTCAACTGCACGATTTCAACTCTGCCTTAAGATTTATAAACATGCTTCTTGATAAATACAATAAAGAGGTTTTTTTTTCTTAATACTGGGGTAACAATTACAGGATTCACACAGGCCCTCACCTTTCACGGGTCTCGTAATAACCACCTTCTTTATTCTATACATACTTCCAAAGGCTATTGATTTGATTGATCGAATCAAGGTATAAATACTTCATTTCGTGCTCACTATATTGATGAGGCTAGTTCAAGCTTCACTTTGGAATTCACGTATGAGCCCCTTTTGCTCGACTTTCTTGTGCTCATGGTGATTTACGATTGCAAAATCCGAAAAGTCTTTTTAGGCAAGGCTGAACCTGCCGGTCGTTAGAATAAACATTTTAATGCACATGTTGAATTCCTGCCCTGTACCTTCCATGAGAAGGCTCGTTTTTTGTTCTAGTGACAACGTTAAGCACATGGTCAAATTTAGGTACAATACGACAAGACCAGAGACCAGGACAAATGCTGAGGTTGCAGCCTACTCACAAGATATTGGTTACAGATTTCATCTACCATGACACACGGACCAATATACTACTTGACTCGAATGGCCGAGTACCAAAAGCAATGAGTTCAATTAAGCCGTCCCATCCCTGGTGCAAGATTCTCGTTTTCATCACTCAATCAACATACTTCGTGATAGTAAAGTCGTTTCTACATATTCTGATTTCTGTGTGCGAAGTATGTCGATAATGCATATCGCTTAAACTTTCAAAGAAGACACGTCTGCCCTTCAAGAATCCGAGGCCAACTTATCCCAGACCCTGAGTATACTTCTTGAGCAGTCTCCACAGGCTATAATTCTATTTACAATTGTGCTTTTGCAGCCTTGAAGTCGAAGCCATAGCTCTCCAATTTACTCACTAGCTCCTCCGTAGTGAGGACACTGTGTGTTCGAAGAAACTTCTTGTATTCAATTGGCTCGTAGTTGTCCCGGTACACAAGCGGGTACAAATGCTGTAAAAGCTTGTTTCTGCCCACAATGATCTTCCTTCCAGACTCCAGTAGGTGGTACACAGGCTTCTTGCTGCCAGCAGACCATTCCGCGAGCTTTTTGGCCTTGATGATATCGTATTTCAATCTCCAGCCTTTCAAACCCATGGTTTTTTCTCTAGCAGGACTGTCTTTCAACAAATAATTGTCAAGTCCGCCCTCCTTCGTCACCGAACGCAACAATCTAGTCGAGACACGCGTCGAGATCTGCTTGTTCAATGCCTCGGACCAGAGTTTGGCCTTAACAACGTTGGGCAAGTGGGCCCGTAAGTTCTTGTTTCCACTTTCCGAGCATGTCTTTGACCTCTTGCGCTGCATGCCGCCGTACAAACCCCTATTCTGTCTTTTGAAAAACAT
>JAKTYO010000337.1:0-15672 GCA_030578735.1 Metschnikowia noctiluminum | reverse complement strand
AAGTCATGTCCTATGATTCCTGTGATACCAATTGTTTGAGTACACAAATGGCACCGGAAAGTTGTTGCCGTCTTCGGAAGCTGTGGCCGAGGCACGTATGAACCGAAGTTGAAGTGATGTAATGAGGAAAGGTCATAGCGCTTTCGCCATTCCTCCTTCTTGAGGGCTTTCCAAAAAACTTTCAATCGTTTAGTTTCTCGAACCTCGGGACAAATCTCAGAAAAAGTCGCGGGCACAATGGGTGGAAGATTCTCCTGCTTTTTCCGACTCAATGATCGAAATACTTGTTTTGACGTGCGTGTTGCTCGTCTTCGCTCAATCTCGGCTTCACCTCGAGTTTTTGGATCGCGTCGATAGAGTGTGTTTGTAGGTCTGTCAACGCGAACCAATTCAAAATTTTCAAGTTGTCTTGGGACGTGTTGGTTGGCGCCAACATTTCTATAAGATTCATGAGGTTGGCAAAGTCGGGCTTCTGCCACCAGTATTTGGTTTTTTTTCACAAACTAAAACTAACCAAACTATACCTTCTCAACTTCAAAAACAGGCAACTTGTCCGAGCGGTTAAGGAGAAAGATTAGAAATCTTTTGGGCTTTGCCCGCGCAGGTTCGAGTCCTGCAGTTGTCGTTACTTTTTTATTCACGGACCTCTCACCCGTGGAGGCTTTTTTTTTCCCCAACTCATTCATCCGGCTTGGGAAAGTGATAGATTTGCCCAAATTATGAGTCCACGCAAATGCACGCTGAAAAATCACGTACTACATACATCTGCCATTTGTCAAAATGAGATGCGAAGAGCTCATGAAAAACAGGCAGCGTCCTGCACACAACGCGAAGCCCATCTCCATGCGATTGTTTAATAAAATTCTATCTCTGCCTTAGATACTCCCAAAAGTCTCAGGACAATTCAACAAGACATATTCTCGAAAATGCAAGTGGCTAAATTGGCAGTCCACCAGGACGACGCAGACATCTTGCTCAAGGAGAAAAACAAGCTCGACGAGCTGGTTGTAGACAAGTACAGAGCCGCAGGCCGCATCTCCCAAACAGCTCTCAAATATGTGATTCAGCTCATCAACGACTCATACCACCTCCAGAAAACCGACCGGCCATATACCTCCGAGGAGCTCTGTATCTTAGGAGACTCCATGATCTACAAAATGCTCGGCGACTGCTACAACAACACCGAGAAAGTCAGAGAAAAGGGTATTTCCCACCCAGTGACGTTAGAAGTCAATGAATACGTGGCCAACGTGTCGCCCGAGTTGGGCCAGAGCCCAGCCTCGCTCATATTTCAAGCCGGAGATATCGTCACCATCAGCCTTGGTGCCCAGATCGACGGGTACACGGCCTTGGCCTCGCACACGCTTGTCATCTATCCACCAGGAGTGATGATCGATAACGAGTTGAAACCCGAGGGTCCGCTCTTGGGAAGCAAGGCCGACGCGTTGGTAGCATGTAACATTGCCACAAAAGTCGTGGTGGCGCTCTTGGGCCTTGCCTTGCACCCGGAGAAAATCGCGTGGGTGCCCGAGTTGCAGAACGCCGGGTCTGTGATTTCTGGGTCTGTCATCAGGCAGGTCGTGGACCGCATAGCCGCGTCTTTTGGGTGTGTGGTTGTGCCCGGGTCGAAAGTGAGACGCGTGAGGCGGTTTTTGGCCGGCCAGGCCGAGGGCATTGTTGCTGAGAGAGACTTCAAAGGTGTGGTGTGGGACGAAAGCAACCAGGAGGAGGAGCTCCTCAAGAAGGGTGCCGGTTCCGAGTTGATTCTCCGCGAACAGAGCTCTGCCGTGTCCACAAACGTGTCGAGTGCCATTCCCACAGACGAGTTTGTGGTGGAGGCAGGTGAAGCATACAATGTGGACTTGAGATTCTGCGGGATGTCCGATTTCCAAGAGAAGGGTCTCATCACCTTGCAGGACCTCGAGGACGCCAGGCCCACGCTCTATATCAGAGACTTTGCCGTGACACACTACTTGAGATTGAACAGCGCCAAGCAATTGCTCGGTCTCGTGGACAAGGACTTTTCTGTTTACCCCTTCAAGTTGTCGCACACGTGTGACTCGTTCCCCGTGGACTACGAGCTGAGCGACATTGTAGGGCAGCTCGCCGCGATCAAGAAGGAGATCGTGAAGCGCAAATTGGGCTTGAACGAGTTGACCAATAGATACTTGGCCAGACCCAAGCCCGTGCAGATCGTGAAGCACGTGCCGTTTGCCAAGATTTTGACCGCGTCGAACCCGACCGGAAGACACGGAATCGACAGCTCCAAGTTGACATTGCCTGGAAAAGAGGTGCCGCTTCCTGCGTTGGGAATCAGCGCGTTGAAGTTGAAGTCGCTCATGAAATTCGGCACGCCCGCCACTTCTGTTGCCAGAGAGGCCACCACCGTGTTGTTGAATGACACGAGAAAAGAGGTATTGAGGTTGACCGGTGGCGACAGTGCTGCCAGGCCGTCGTGGGTGCACTCCAAGTTTCAAATTGCTGCTGACGTCATGGGTTTGATGACTTCTTTGGACGGCTTGGGCTTCTCTGTGAAAGAGGTCCAGCCCGTGAAGTTGAACAAGGAAATTTTGCACTTGGACGAGACAATGCAGCTCGACTGAGGCTCTAGAGGTAGATTGTGTGTTTAAACGGCGTGTAGAAGGTGTATAGACGAATCAAGTGGAAAAGTATAGATTGTGCTAGTTGAGGTGATGTGGGTTGTTATTTTCCAGCCAATGAACTTGTTTTTGCTAGTAGAAACGTCTCAGCTGGAAGAAGTATTTGCGTGCTTCCAGAGCCAAGATATACAAGGAAGGTAAGATGAAGATTGATAAAGCGTGGCAATCACTGTGTGGAGTGCACTTGTTACAAAAGCATGGTTAAAGTCCCAATATGATGGAATTTAAAACTCACCACCCCGTTATGAAGCCGATAATTTGGACTTGAACAAGTTTTATTTCAGCAAGAGCAAATTATATGTTCTTTTGTTCATGAATGCCTCTTATGTGCCTCAACTGGGCTTTCTCATAAACATTTACGTTTGCAGAAATTTGACGGCTAGTGAAAAGTTTGCCGATTTAAAGTACTGGACACGTTTCATGTGGTCAGTCAATGATATTGCAATTGCTCAGCAACAGCAAGTTTTCAGCGACCTTAAAGTCAATTGAATTCTAGCAATGCGGGATAAGTGCATGGTATAAGTGCACGTTATAAGTTCACGGGATAAGTGCATGGGATAAGTGCATGGGATAAGTGCATGGTATAAGTACACGGTATAAGTACACGGTATAAGTGCACGGTGTGTGTGAGTACATGATGTAAGGTCAGCAGACAAATGCAGAGTCGTCAACTACATAACTCAACAACGAGCGCTTGAATTAGAATCCTCGCATGAAGGTCAAAGCACAGATATGCTTGGCGAGAAGCGATAAAATCCTCCTCCGTACTGACCTCTGTCGATTTTGACAAACCTGGAGTTGAAAATTTGAGCTAAATTCAGAAGCGAGCTTGAAAGTTTAGATAATGGAGCGAGCTTGATCAGTTTGGACTCTCTATGTGTCACGTTAATTCCAACTCTTCGCCTTCTTGAAATATGTACAGTATCTTTCCTTTTTGCCCGCTTTTCAAGTCTCAATGATCTGATAGATCCAGCGATTGTGTTACAGACGAAGGTCATTTCGGTTAAATGAAGATCATTTTAATCAAGTTTTCGAAACTCAGGTCACAAAGCATCACCAAATAAACAGTTAAGTTCGATTTCAAATTGGATTCAAAATTGGATTTGCTTTTTTCGTTCACAGCCTTTTGAAAAAATCCTTGAGTCTTCAACTCAGATAAACTAGCTGTTTTTACTATCCAGACCACACAGCGCAAAAGATGAAAGCCCGAAAATTCTTCATTGTTATCCAAATAGATATGTCATAAGCTTCGTGATCCGGGCTTTCTGTGTCAAATGAAAAAGTGGGGTTACTTTTGAATTGGCGTGCTATTTTTTAACAACTTATTTGTTTTTCTTTAACTCTCAGCTTTTCTCTTTCTTTGAGTAGGTTACCCTTCATCGACTTTAAGTTTCAGGGAGGACATTCGACATGGATGATCGATCTCAGACCCGATCACTTAGACCGAAATTACGAACCCATTGGGCCAAGTAAGCTGGAGACGAATCAATAGGAAAGAAAGATGAAAAAACAGCATTTTTTATGGCCGTTTGGATAGAATGAAGGAGTGCGACATTTTTTTGGCGAGTAGTCAAGCTTTTTTGCCTAATGAAGTGTGAAAGGTTGTGAGACATGAAAGATTTCGCTTATCTTGGTATACGAGGGGCAGGGCATTGAAAAGCATTTGAACTCAGTTGTGCTTGATACAAAAACAAAAACAAATCTCATCACCTCACGAAAAAAACCCACAGTATTTGGTGTGTCTTGCTCACAGCACTGTTTGTCTTATGCGCTCCAATCAAATGAGTCTTTCCGACAAATGAGATCGAGAACGAAATGACGCGATAATCGTTATGAAGACTCGCCGCCTATGCGCTATGCGAGCTCGTCTTTTTTGTCTTGAGGCGATGTGAGCATGGCCCATAGAGCACGTGATACCTAGGCGCCTGGAGAAAAGAGGGGAAGTGCGGGTGATGCCAAGATTTTTCACCACAAGTGACGTAGACAGATCACCAAGCATTCGGACTAGTCGAAAATAGCACAACCAGCGGGACAAACAAAGAGACCATAAGTGGAATGAAAACTGGGCGAAAAAAAAAAATGGCGCCAAATCTGGCGAATAATGAAAGCAAGTTCATACCGAAAAGCTTTAGTTCTGCTTTCGGTTGAATAGACTCCTGTCCAAGCCTTGCTCACAAGAATCAACCAATGAGATGAAAAAAAAATCCACCGTTATAAAGCCGGGCTCTCAAGCTGGGGCTGAGTTTGCAGTTAAACGGTGTAATTCAGTCCAAGTCTCAATTCCCACACGCGTCGGTCGAGGAGCACGCAATGTCGTGGGCGAAATATCGCGCAAGTCGAGCGGAAATGTCGCGCCTTAAACTAAATGTCGCAAGCATTTGGGCTCCAAGCCGCGCGTGCCGGTCCTGCAGACAATCTCCGGCGAGCCCCCTTCACCCCACTGCCTCCCTAGCACTGTAACAATCTGTCACTCTTTTTCGTCTTGGTATCTGAAAACGAACCTTTACACCCTATAAACACACTAAGTATGTACCAATTGCTTTCTTTAACAGGTGCTAGCTGACTGAAGAGGCGCGGCAAGTGTTTAACTTGTGTGTCACTTTTTGATTTGTGTTTCTACCCCCCCGTTAATCTTGATAGCCGCCGGCGCTATGTTGCTGTTTTCCGTGTAACCTATTTTGAAGGCAGAGAGAGATTCAGAGGCGGAAAGAATACTCACGAATTGCAAGCATTTTGTGACTGCTGTGATTCTGCAGTTGTGTCTAATAAATTTTTGGATCTGGCTAGAGTATCCTCGTTTAAAGGTTTTTGCCTGAATCAACAATCCGATCGTCCTTTTGTCCCCCTCACTCACGCACTCGTTCCACAGTGAAGCGGCGGCGCGAGCAATCGCAACCTCGCCGCGCCGCCCGCTGGCCTCTGTTGGTTAATCACTATCGCGCGCTCAAATCCTGACACAGACACGAGATACATGTTTTTTGTCACAAGCGTTACTTGCACGCTGCTTTGTGCTTTTTGTGTTTTGAGACATCCCTTGATTTTGCGGGTTGGTACCAAAGGTTCAGCTGCCGACCTAGCACGTTGGTCGCAAAAACAAACAGATACTGTACGACACCCGTGCACCGCGACACTCGCGGAAATTGGACACGACCTACTCCGTGGATTGTCGAGATTTTTTCGGGCCTACTTGCCGCCCTATTCAACGATTGAAACACTTTGCGTCAGCCTCAGCTCCAGCAAATCCACACGTTCCGCAATACTAACCCCTTAAAGCAATGCCTGCCTCCCGTGAAGACTCCGTCTACCTTGCCAAATTGGCCGAACAAGCCGAGCGCTATGAGGAAATGGTCGAGAACATGAAAGCTGTCGCTTCTTCCGGACAAGAGTTGTCTGTAGAGGAGCGTAATTTGTTGTCGGTCGCCTACAAGAACGTCATTGGTGCTCGTCGTGCCTCATGGAGAATTGTTTCCTCCATTGAGCAAAAAGAAGAGGTCAAAGGCAACGAGCAACAAGTCACTTTGATCAGAGAATACCGTTCTAAAATTGAGGCCGAATTGACCAAGATTTGTGAGGACATCTTGTCCGTTTTGACTGACCACTTGATTACATCCGCACAAACTGGTGAATCAAAGGTTTTCTACTACAAAATGAAGGGTGACTACCACCGTTACTTGGCCGAGTTTGCCATTTCTGAGAAGAGAAAGGGTGCTGCTGATTTATCCTTGGAGGCCTACAAGGCCGCTTCTGATGTCGCCGTTACCGAGTTGCCACCAACCCACCCAATCAGATTGGGTTTGGCCTTGAACTTCTCCGTTTTTTACTACGAAATTTTGAACTCCCCAGACAGAGCTTGCCACTTGGCCAAGCAGGCGTTTGATGATGCTGTTGCTGATTTGGAGACCTTGTCCGAGGACTCTTACAAGGACTCCACATTGATTATGCAATTGTTGAGGGATAACTTGACTTTGTGGACTGACTTGTCTGAGGCTCCCGCACAACAAGAAGAGCAAGAAGCGCCAGCCACCGAGTCCAAGCCTGAAGAGGAATAGATAGCCCTGGAAAAATGAAATATCTTTAATCTGTCATGGCCCATCCGAAGATTTTCTCAAGCCCCGACTTCTTGTCTGTGTTCACTTCTACTTGTCTACTGTAACCTACGATCTTGAATTTCTCTCATATCTCCATAATTATTCGAGATACCGAATGTAAAATGAAAAAGGATCATGCTGTCCAATAAATTGAAATTAAAATATAAGAAAACCGACAAAGATAGAGTGCTTGTTGGCTGCTTCACGTTTTGTTCGACATGCGCCAATGAGTTGTAAGGTGTCACATTTTGAATTTGAGCTCAGAAAAGCATCTTTTGTAGATGGCTGTTTTATTTCCTTGCAAAGCGTAGATCTGCGCAATTACCTGATTTGTTTATTTACCTCCAGGTGCCATTCGACATGGCAGATTATTGTGCTGCGGAATCGCAAGGCCGGGATATCAACACCGCGTATTGCTAAAAATAGGCACTTCTGAATACAAGTTAAGCGCAACCGCACAAAGATCGACAGAGTTTCGACAAAACCATTCAACTTTGATGTCCGGAACAAATAAGTAAATAGCTGGCTAGTTACGGCAGCTTGATACTCTGGCGATATTCAAGTTAAATGTACGAGAGCGAATTGAGACGTTTTCTTCGCTTCACAAGGCAATCATTATTAGACTTAAACAAGCGCGGATCTTCTGTCCCATTGTAAGCTGTTGAATCCCCAAATTTCCATTCAACGTATTTGCATCTCCCACACACCCCTCACATATCATATGGGACGACAATATCGAGATGGGAGTTTATAATAAGTTTCGAATTTTAAGTTGAAACCCTTTTAATTTCTCCATAAATTCTCAGATTGAGTTCAGGGAACATTACGCACAAAAGCTGGCTGGCGCAAGCTTCGGCGGTTACCATCTCAAGGGAACGAAGCCGGAAAGGGGTTCTTACAAGTGCCAAACGCTTCTAATTTTTTGATTCTCGAGTTGCGGGATATCAATAATGCCTCGCAATCTGCCTTTGAGTTCATTCGATATCTGGCTCAAATCATTGCCTGCTTCAAGGCTCAGATCAGTGATTGTCTCCTCATCTGTATGAAATCTATACGAGTCGGTCTATTTGCCCGGGAATGATTTGACTCATACAAACTATTAATACACCAGAGTTGACAATCAAAACGCCAAACTGATGTTAAAATGATTGATTCTAGGCGAAATGAGTGCTTATTATAAAGGCGGCTCTTATATTTTTTTACAGCCAATTTTCTTATACAAAATTTGAGGCATGAGGCGGAGCGGAGCGCATGTGAGGCTCCACGCTAAGAATCAATACCTTGTTTTTCCTGCACCGATTCTCGCGCGCCCCAAATGAGGTGTGAAGCATGAATGTTCGCCAAGTGTGCTTTGTTGAGAGTGCACCAAACAAAGAGAATTGAGGGAAAAAAACCACAACACGCTTTCCAAAATTGCCTTGCTGAGCAGATTTCCTTTAAACCCTCACAGATAACACATAACGAGATGCCTGAACCCGTTGGAATCGCTAACTTGCCCAACCAGAGATACAAGATTGTATCGAAAAAAGGCGCCACCTTCACATTGATGGTCGCAGGGGAGTCAGGCTTGGGGAAAACCACATTCGTTAACACTCTCTTCCAGACGGCATTGAAGGAATATCAGGACCCAGAGACAAGACACAACAAGTTCACGTCTGCGCACCAAACAGTGGATATCTCGATCGTACGCGCGATCTTAGAAGAGAAGAATTTCCAGATCCGGTTGAATGTGATCGACACGCCCGGGTTTGGAAACAACGTCAACAACTCGGACTCGTGGTCCCCCATAATTGACTTCATTGATGATCAACATGACTCTTTTGTCAAACAAGAAAAGCAACCACTGAGAGGAGAAAAGAAGGACTTGCGTGTACACGCGTGCTTGTATTTCATCCGCCCCACCGGCCACTCGTTGAAGCCTTTGGATATCGAGATAATGAAGCGCCTTTCGACGCGTGTCAACTTGATTCCAGTGATCGCCAAATCGGATACCTTGGCGCCCAACGAGTTGGAGCTTTTCAAGGCACGTATAAGAGAGGTGATCGAGGCCCAAGACATAAATATCTACACTCCTCCATTGGATTTGGATGATCCTGCGTCCGCAGAGCACTCAAAACAACTCATTGAATCGATGCCATTCGCCATCATCGGCTCCAACGAGGAGGTCGAGCTTTCGCCCGGTAACTTCGTCAGAGGCAGAAAGTATCCATGGGGTGTGGTGGAAGTTGAAAATGAGAGACATTGCGACTTCAAGAAGTTACGGTCTCTTTTGTTGAGAACAAACATGTTGGACTTGATCTTGCAGACCAACGAAGTTCACTTTGAGACTTTCCGTTCGATAAAATTGGGTACGTTGAACAAGGAAAACGGAGCCGAGGGTGTCGACGAGGGAGCTAGTATGAAAAAGCCAAGAAGATTACACAACCCTAAATTCAAAGAGGAGGAAGAGGCTTTGAAGAAGTTTTTTACAGAACAAGTGAAGGCCGAAGAGCAAAGGTTCAGGCAATGGGAGACAAATATTGTGAACGAGAGAAACAGATTGAACCAAGATTTGGAGGAGATGCAAGCTAAATTGAAGGTCTTGGAGGACCAAGTGAAAAAGTTGCAATTGAGCAAAAAATAGAGGTACTTAGAAATAATCTCCGCATTCATAACAGCAGAGTTTTGAAGTGACAAGCGATGCAACTCAAGCTGATATGAATCAGTTTGTCCTGAGCTAATTTGTTCACAGGGTACTACAAGCAATTCGATACATATTCGTAAGTGTACTAAGAATCGTTCTGGATGCCTTTCTCATCATGAATTCCAAATCTTGGCTGATTGAGAAAAGCGCCGTCTTGTCGGCTATTGAATAAAGATACACGAAAGTAACCTAGCCCACTTCCATGATGGTCACGTTCTGTGTTGTTGCCAGCTTCTCTTGAGTCTCTTATTACTTGTATTTCGGGCACAACTTTCCACGACAATAGTCTCAAAATTCGTCTGAAGTCCCTTGAGCGTTTTGTTTTCGCTCTTGTACTTATGATTGTTGTCTCAATTTCAACACCTTGATAGAAAATTTTGTAGCACACTTTCGCCGTCTTGTAGCATGAAAGACCGACGGCAAAGATTACATCTAAGGATTATTATTTATGATTCGAAGCCGTTCAACGAAAGAGAATGAAAAATCACCAAGTGCAATATTGCATGTCGAATGAGCCTTTGATGTATTTCGAAACAAAGTCTGAACGTGGCTAAAGAAGTTGGCATGAGGCCGGATTTAAGGAGTTTCAGAATTATATATAGCCAAAATTCGTTGCCAGGTGACAAAAATGTAGATCTGAAGAGTAAGGTAAGTGACAGTTCGAGACTTGAATAGGTTGTTAGCATTCCACTGCTCATATCTCTTCCTAGCCAAGGAACTAGTCGTTCAACTTATCGGATCTTTTGGACCTTTTGCCACAAAACATGATTGAGTCTTCTGACTACGGTGAGGCTCAAGATTGAACTGGGTTCCTTTTTCGTTTTGCAAGTTAGGACGTTTTCAATATAATGTTGGGATATCTATCTTAAAAGGGCAGAGACTGAAAACATAGAATATCGGGATTGTCCGATCCTGTCAAGAAAGCAGGATTAAAGGTGAATGGCGAAATTCAAAGCAAATAATATATATATCGAAGTTCGATCATTACTGACATGAGATGAAAAATCCAAAATCGCTTAACCTTACAATTCTTGAACCTGACAACGTACCAGCTCAACTGTAATGGTGAAGGAGGTCTTCGAATTCAACATTTTGTTCAGCCATAAGTTTACAGCCCCGCTTTTCTCGATTGTTGCAACGGGTTTCCAGCATTCATTTGACTTCTTCTTTTATTCATCCCCTCATAAAGCGCTAAGCGACGGCTGCTGTGAAGCATTTTATGGACGGCCATCCGGATCCACCATTACGATTGATATCAGCTCATTTGAAGATAAACTTTCAACAAATTTGGGAATAAGGCATCAGAAAATGACAGGTTTAAAAAAACAGATCACGCCACGGTTTCCTCTTCTATGTGGCTTTCATGTACTTCTGATTCCTATGGCCCGTGTTGATTGGTTTCCGATCCTCCTTCTCCTTCCTCTCGCTTATTGTACTTCCCCTTTATTCCGTCAGATTGCCTCTACGTATCTTTCGGAATAAAGCCTTTTACCTGTCCTTTTCTCTGTTTTAAATCACGTCATTGACCCATCCTCATCAATTATATTGAGAAGTGGTGTTGCAGCTCAACTCTCGTGTATGCAAAGCATGCGTCGCACAATGGACCGAGTCAGAAATTCAGAATCCTTGGGAGATCGGCACAGGCCCGACAATGGGCCGACGTCAGCTCTGCACAGGCTTGAGCGCGCACGTGACGCGCCCCACAGAACCCATCACGAATGCTAATCGATCAAGAAACAAGCCATTTGATCCGACTTTCTTTCGGTTCTTTCCCGTTGTTTTCTGATTTCTATTTTGGTGTTACTCCGTTCAACCGAGTGTGTCTCCACTGGAACATTCTCCTTTCGACCGAGATTTCTCTACCCGTCTTATCTTAATCTGATGCCCTTACATGGAGACGACATTGAAGGGGCTGAAAACCTTCACGAGGCGCCAGGAAATGACGAAAAACGCTTCAGGCGCACATACGTGGCGTGTCTCAACTGCCGCGTGCGCAAGGTCAAGTGCGACCTCGGCAGCGAACATGCACCGAGAGATAGATGCGTGAGGTGTGCTCGAGAACGACGCGATTGTGTTTTCGTCGATCTGAAAAGACGTAAATTGGGCAAAGTCCGGCCCGGGCCCTCGGAAGTTGCCGCTCATCAAACAAGAACCGCCTCGCCTCTTCTGGGCAACCCATCTGGATCGGGCAACCCAAATGGAGTAGGGAGTTCGTCCTTTCTGGGGGCTTCCCATGCTATGAAAAATTCATCTATTCTGGGTCCTTCAACCACCAGACCCATGAATGCCGTAGAAAAAGAACGCGAAACCGACCCAACGCCCAAACACTTCTCGACCATGGAAGGAGCGCTCGTGTTTTTGGCCAATGCAGCAGGCAAAATCGCGTCTGCAGACGAGCGAGACCATATCGACGCCCGAGAAAAACACAATGAATTGGAAAGCCGCCACGGACTGGGCCTGGGACCGGTTCGGGGCCAGAGTTTCTCGATGAGTCACCACAGTACACGGCCAAGCATAGAAGCGGGCCGAATCCCCGGGTTTTCTGGAGTGCCAGCGACCCTTGAAGGCCCAGAAGGTTTGAGCCCACGAGGTTTAGGTTCAGGCGGTTTCGGGAGCTCTTTGAGACGTGACAACCACGTGATATCGAATAACTCTCGCTGCTCGAAACCTTTGGGAAACTCTGGACATCCAGGACATTCTGGGGCTATAGGGGGCACTTATCCCGCTGAATCAATTAATTTTGGTGATACCAATGCCCGGCTTGAACTTAATACTCGTCACGCGAGCTTTGCGGCCCCAGGCCTCTCCCCAAACACTACTCATGATGCTTCTGAATCTATGCATGGATCCATTCATAGATCAACACAGGAGAATTTTGGTCACGAGAGATCTGGTCACGAGAGATCTGGTCACGAGAGATCTGGTCACGAGAAGTCCGAGTCAGACTCGGGCCTACAGCCCAACGCCGACTCTCGCTCAAGTCTCGAGTCTCTGGCGGCGGCAACTCCCACATCCGACGAAAAACCACCGGCCTACTTGAGAGCACACATCCCAGGAATATTCTCGCGACCGCCCCTGAATAACGATCGTCTCATGATGCCCCCTGCAGAACACCAGTACCTGGCACGGCCGGAATCGCTGAGTGTGCTCTCGGAAATCGAATATATCGGCGATCTGGGCATTTTGACCGCCGCTGAGGCAGAGCACTTGATCGACATGTTCTTTCTGACCATGCATCCGTTTTTCCCGCACATCCCCAAGTTTTTGCACCTGCCGCGGGCCTTGAGCGGGTACCCAATCTTGCTCTGTGCAATCCTAACGATTTCGTCCCGGTACCACTCGCTAGCAAGCTCTGGGCCAGCCGGAGTGGCGAAAAACATCGAGATCCACGACCGCCTTTGGCTCTACGTGCAGCGGTTGATTTCTCAGACCGTGTGGGCCGAGGCCAGCACGCGGTCGATCGGCACGGTGTTTGCGTTTCTTCTTTTCACCGAATGGAACCCGCGTGCGATCCACTGGCGCTGGTCAGACTACGCCAACCGGGCTGAGGACGTCGCCGTGTCGCGAGAATGCGAGACAGGCCCAGACCCGGATTCCAATATGAACGGCGTGAACGGAATGAACGAAGCGAACGATGCGAATGGTGTGAATGGGAGGAACGGTGTGAGCGGTATCAACGGAAAGAACGGGATGTCCAATCTGGCGTCCGACCCGATCTCGGCTACGTCGGAGCCTGCCGGGTTAGGCGCCATGCGCCGCTCGTATCGCATGGCATGGATGCTTATAGGGTCGGCGGTCCGGTTGGCACAGGACACAGGGTTTATGGAGCTCAGTGCCAAGACGTACTTGGCAACGCACGTGGCGGAGATAAACTCGGTGATGAATATGAAACGCCGCAGTATGTTGAGCCACTCGTTGGCAGAGTTGGATATGGATACCGCCGAGATCTCAGAGGCCGAAATGGAGGTCCGTGAGGATAACGAAATTAAGGTCCTCGGACTCTCGGAAGACATGAACTTCCCGGAAAACACTTTGCAGTTCACCGAGGCCCAAAAAGCGCAGATTGAGTTGCTCCAAATCACCTCGGTTGGACACGAGTCGTTGTATGGCTACAAAGCACAGTTGGGGTCGTTGAGCCAGCGGCAAAACCTCTCGATCCTCAACTTCATGCACCCCATGATCAGCAGCTGGAGCCGCAAGTACAAGAAATTTTTGGTGCCCAGCAAGTCGAAGCTTGCAAGGAAAGTTTCCGTGGAGACTTTGCGTGGTTCTGGCCTGAAAGTAGCACAGGGCCTCGCCGCAGGCATAGAAAACGAGTCGTTCATCTTTGAGTTCAATTACACCAAATTGTACATCTACTCGCTCGCCTTGTCCCCGTCGCCCAAGGCCAAGGAAGGTACAAAAAACGGCAAGGTCTCGTTGAAGCTCGACGAGATCTCCAAGAGCGCCAAGTACATCGAACAGGCGTTCAACGCCGCAAACGAGATTTTGCAGGTGGCCCACCGCGTGCATAAGCTCAAGATGCTCCGATTCATGCCCGTGCGCTGGGTCACGCGGATTGTCCGAGCCGTGGCTTTCATGGTCAAATGCTACTTGACAATCACAGCCCACAAGACCTCTGAGGTCTCGACCGACCCGTCTTCAAACATCGACCATTTTGATGCCACAATTCTTTCGCTTTCTCTTATTTCCGTTGAAGAGATAGTTCAAAGCATCCAAAAGGCGGCGATCACATTGAGAGATTGTTCGCCAGACGAGCTCCATTTGTGCACTCGTTACTCCAACGTCTTGTTGTATTTATATTCTGAAATGAAGGCAACGTTGAAAAATTACTCGGCAGTTGGAGACGATGTGGATGATACCGCAGAGAGAGAAACACAGCAGCAGACATTGGCTGGCGTTCCTACTGAGCCAGAGCCAGAACCCGTAGCATCAACAACGGCGTCAACCACTGAATCCACCAATTATGCCGAGAGTTTCCGAGAATTTCCCGACGCAGGCTTCACTGGCGACAGCGAGGTCATTGACTGGTTCATCAATAACAGAAACGTGGGACTCGACTTTGTGGGGCCCTGGACCGAGTTGATAGAGCAGCAGATCGAGGGCCAGAACCTCAATATGGACCTGCAATTGAACTTTGGTTGAATTTGGTTTTTGATGCGCGTTGGGAGTGACAACAGGATGCATTCTTATTAAGGACATTTTGATATATGCATACGAAGAGAAAGACCCGAGAATTGAGACGCTGGGTTGAAGAATGTGTCCGCCTGAGAAGCAGACTGGCGCGGACAGTTAATGGCTGAATAGCCGGCAAATATAAAAGATAAGTGACGGCAGACAAGAGCAACTGAATTAGACGAAAGAACAAGTGCAACAAATTAGGCCATGAGCCCGGGTAGTGAGGATCTTCACCCCATTTTGGATGACTAGCGTGAAAAAACAGTCAAAGAACATGAAAAATGTGGCAAGTGAGGCTCATTTTTATCGAAAATGATATTGAGAGAGCGTGTGTGAGCCCGTCAAGATTGAAGCAAAAAGGATCAATTGGCATCAACCCGAAGAGGGTGTAGTTATTCTCGAAGTCAGGAAGTTTGTTTTTCATCCCAATCCGTTTTATCTCGCCAACCCATTTGATCTCCGCTTCTTCCACCGCTTGTACTCCGCTTCTTCCACCGCTTGTTCTCCGCTTTTTCCACCGCTTGTTCTCCGCTTTTTCCACCGCTTGTTCTTCTCTCACAAAGTCTATTTGCATCAGCTGGGTTCTGCAGAGTGGTAAGTGTAAGGGAACCTGGCAGTACCTGAAAGGTGGATCGGGAGTCCGCTGTAGTTGTCCCAGCTCTGAATGGTTTTGGCCATTACCAAAAGCAATTCACGTGTACGCAAAGAGAAGCTAGCAATACCTAGTTGTTCATACATTGAGCCACCCTCTGTGCCGTCAGAAAAGCGCTTGATGAGTTGAGGCGTGTTGCTCTCATATTCAACGAAAGGGTTGAAAAACACCCCATGCTCGTCTGCCCTAAAAGACTCTTCCTTTTGCACGACAGTGTCAGCAATCTTGCATGACCAATCCAAATTTATTGAAAGCTCAGTCATCTCGTTGAGGTAGCCGTGCACGAGCTCGACCTTGTGCAAAGAGTTTTTCGCGTTGATGTTGTCGTTCTCGGCCATGTACTTCAACAACGCCACCGCATTGCTACAATCCCTCAACTCGTAGCCCATCACCGACGCGAGAATCATGATC
>JAKTYO010000336.1:0-16035 GCA_030578735.1 Metschnikowia noctiluminum | reverse complement strand
ATTAGCACTGTCATTCCATAGTTCCAGACATTCTCTGACGATCACGGTTTTATTCATATTTCTGTATTGGGATCGGTCATTTACTTCAACTTTACCTCACGACCAGCAAATATCCCTTTCATCTCTTGTCATAGTTATTCCCAGGTTGTCCTAGTTCATACTATGACCGACCTGCATGGAACCCTCGCGGATATCCTGGAGACTGTTCCACAGTCTATGCAGGATTCGCACTAAGAGAGGTTGAAGTATTTAGAATCTAGTCCCAGAGAATATGAAAAGGACTAAGCTTATTTAGAGCACCGTTCGTCCAGAACAAATACACGTTACTCTTATCAATCCGTTTCACGTCTTAAGACCAACCCCGCATCCCCTTTCCGGGTAAGACCTTGTTGGAGGCTATTGACGCTATTGAGCCACCAACCAGACCAACTGACAAGGCTTTGAGATTGCCATTGCAAGATGTCTACAAGATCGGTGGTATCGGAACGGTGCCAGTCGGTAGAGTTGAGACCGGTGTCATCAAGGCCGGTATGGTTGTCACCTTCGCCCCAGCTGGTGTCACCACTGAGGTCAAGTCCGTCGAGATGCACCACGAGCAATTGGCCGAGGGTCTCCCAGGTGACAACGTTGGTTTCAACGTGAAGAACGTCTCTGTTAAGGAGATCAGAAGAGGTAACGTCTGTGGTGACTCCAAGCAAGACCCACCAGTCCGAACCACGGACTAAGACCGACGTACCTGAAGGTAAGCCAGGCTTCTGAAGAAGACCTCGAGCAGTTCTAGCGATACGATCTGACGATCCAAGATAATTCGATATAACGATAGATACACTCACAGTCGTTATATCTCTTTAGTATACAGACGCACAGGTTAGGCCCAGATAACTATCAGGCCACGAGAGACGCGAGGAAAAGGTTAAGGCCCTCGCCGGACGGCAGGTTATCCTCGGGACTGCAGAAGAGGTAACCATAGGGGTATCCTCGGACTACGGCGAAGTTAGCTAGACACTAGATGTGAATCAGACAAAAAAAAAACGTTTCTTGGGAGCTGGTTGTGAGGGCTACCTTCATTACTCAGTACATTATCCAGATTCATTACAGGTTTTTTTATTCTATAGATATATAGTTTTTTGGGTCGCCTTTAAACGGCTTCCTGTAATGCATATTGTTTCTTTTAGAAAAAAAAAATCCTAGTGCAAACATTCTGTATGCATCCTTCTAAGTTTTCTCAAATGTCATTCTTCGTTCGTGTATGGAACACTCGTCGCTACGTGGCATCTTCGATGCTTGCTTAGTAGTTCCATACAGTCCAATTGACACCTATAAGATACGGTAGATTCCCCTTCGAGGGAATCCACTCATTAGTTAGCAAGCTATAATACACTTAACAAGTATCCAGTTGCGGGTCTCAATACAACCTTGAACCTGACACTGGTTAAAGGTTTTTATATAATTTCGTTATAGTTCTAGTCCTTTAATCAGATGAATCAGACAAAAAAAAAACCATCAGGGGACCCCCGACTTGGAGGAAGTCCCCGACTCCCTTGGTTAGTGTTTAAGATGAAAGGGGAGCGGTTCCCGCTCCTTGCCTTTGAGAGACCTTTTTTTTTTTTTAGACCAACCTTTTAATACACAAAGATAGACGTGATATCCCTTGAGTCAGCTGAACTACTTCGAAACAGCTTTACAGCGTATTGATCGATCCCAACCACCAATGACCAACATCTCCTACTTTCGTATAACCCCATCCGTAGACCCTTTGTACGTCAACTTTCTGTAGAGTTTTGCAGCATTAGTCAATAAAGACTTGAACTAGACAAAATAATTGTGTCGCCAAAACTTAATTATGCGGAACTATGGCCAACCCTTACCGACTACGATAGAATGGGAACTGGCCAAAGATAAGAAAAGCACGCATCGAGTCGCGAGATTTGAAACGGCTTTTAGGCGAATGCACCCAGTGTGTCGAAGTTTCATGAGAGCTGGGTGAAGTTTTCCGTATAATGAAGTTATTATCTTAGTCCTCTCATCCGACAAGTCAATCGAAAAACCAAAATTTTAAGTATACGAATTCGAATTAGCATGATATGTTTTTATCCGACTCGCATGGTCTGAGCAAAAATTGCCTGAGGCTGACTTTGTTTAGTTTCCTTGAGCAAATCCATACAAGGTTAAATTTGCTTCAAGAGACTAGAAAAAGTATTGGCTGCAAGAACAAGAAAAGAAAGGTTAAAAAATTGAAATTAGCCCCAGCGGCAGTTCTTGCAACTTGGATCCAGATCGTAAGAAGCTTGGCGTATGCTAACTTCCTGCGGTGAAATTCGTCGAAATTCAATCAAAAACAGGCATCATTACCCTAAATTTGCTACCTTAATAGAAAAAACAAGTGCTTTTATTTCTTGGAGTCCTCACGCACCATCTCTTGCGTGTTTGAGATTGTGACACGTCTATAGTTATTTGGACGAGAAAACCGACGGTCCATAGTGAACTCGTGTATGAGGAGAGTGTCAAGATATTGCGTAATGCTCATCGAGGTTTGCTTGCCGAAAAGCATATGTGTTAATCGACTTGAAGGTTTTTATTTTTTATTTTTTTTTTTTTTGACTCTGGACGGCACCACTTTTGGACAAAAAAAAGGAGGTTATTTCAGAAACTTAGAGACGGCGCACTAACTCTTCAAAACATAAGCACATACAGAGAAAAACTTTTCGATTTTGAAAAGAAAAAAAAAGATTTATTTTTTGTATTTAGGTTCATAAAAAGCGATATCACTACAGTACACTCGTGTACACCAGGTACCGAGAGAAGTGAGAGCTACCGAATATCAATCATGGGGTGTCATATAGTCATCCATGATAGACTCAAGTACTGGTCTCAGAGTTGGCAATCTCATGGACTCTGGAGGCTGGGAACAGTGGGGCAAATTGATTGTCCACGGTCTTTCCGTTCCACCAGTCTTCAACTGCAGCCTTGTCTGCATTCTTGTAGAAATGAATGAACTGGTAGACGTCATTTTCATTGGCGGCGTCGATGAAGTTGAAGAGCTGGGCCAAGTTGTCTTCTTGGTCCTCTCTTTTTGCTTTGGTGCAAGGCGTTGGGCAAGGGTTGGGGTGTGGACAAGGTGGTGGGGGAGCGGGCTTTGGCTTACAGAACAACCACCAGAGAAGACACCTTTTTCCAATGCCATTTGGAGCCACAACCTCCTTGTCGTTTGGTTGGACTGGAGAGGCAGCAGCAAGGGCAGCAAGGGTGAGGGTGAAAGGGACGCAGAGCTTCATGGTTGGTTTTGTTGGTTTTGGAGTTTATCTAAAGGGTGATAAGACTGTATTGATGATGGAAAAAATCATGGACTCCCGGAACTCTCAGACCTCTTATATATTCATTTTTCGAACCGTGGCCCCAAAAAAACACATGCTCTTTGACTACGCTTCTACTATCAAATGAGGAGTAAAGGGCCGAGACCAGCCCCCGCTTTAGAATTTATCATGTTCTTTTAAGTCTGTTGAGTTATCATTGTCCGCACCGGCGCTTCATTGCATGATGTGGCCACATGGTTTTCAGCCCTTCCTAACATTTTGTCACGGGGTGAAATGGTCTTTAAAAGTACTTTAGAAGGCTAAGCGAGAGGCTTTTTGATAATGCTTGTGGGGATTACCCAAACGTTTTTTCATCTGCTTCCAGGCTGCTCCTTTAACTTTTGATGGAATAGTGATATATTGTCAATTCTCCAGCAATTGTTTTTGTATGACCAAGTCAATTTCATATATCACGCTCGAATCTGTTGCTCTTATTGACGTCACGGGCTGACTGTGGGGGCTGAAGGTGGCTTTGCACATCTCTCAATGCATCCACAAGCCTTTCGGATCAAGGCGTGTGATTGAGATGTGGTCATATCGAATGATATATTGATCCCCCGTCATGCAAATTCCGGAATCATGTACAGCTCTTTCTTGATAAGGCCACCTTCTACACTAATCTCAATTGCGATGTAGACAAAATTACTGACTTCTATGGTATGCAACTCAAAAAACTTCGCAAACCACGTATTGAGAAAGCAAAAAGCTTGAGGAGCATCCTTTATCACATAAAAAGGCATCCTATTGGGTTAGGACTAATGGGTAGGACGTTTGAGCTGCAGCAATGGTGTGAAATTATTACATTCTTCCTAAGTCTATTTTTAAACTATTCCTCTTTCCCCTACAAAATGGTACATGCATTTTCATAAACAGAGATTTGGTTCTCCTCACTGTCAAACCAGCAATCTATTCTAGCCCGCATGATCGAAAACGCCCTTCTTTGTAGTTTGCTGCTTTCGGCTCACACTTGCACTAGCCAGAAAACATATTTTTGAGGCAGGCGCATCTGAAAACACTTTCAGGGGGTTTTTGGCGAGGGGCTGCATCTGCTGAGCTTAATTGCCACTAAAAGGTATAAGTTTATAAATATTGGAGCTCATGCTTTTTCACACAAGGGGCGACGTCCTATGTTACTAAACGTATGATAAGTTTTCTGCTAGCCCTCAAAAATCAAAACCACATGATGCCAGAACCCAGAAGTTTTTCCTTCTTGCTAGTCTGAGCGGTATTTCGATGTGAGAATGTAAGTTCAAAGGGTGGACAAATTGCTCTAGAAGGGTTATGAGCGAAACTTTAGCAGGGTCGTACCTGTTGTCAGACACCGCAAATCGAACACCTCTCATGTTCAAAAGATGCAAGCTGCAGCCTTAACCCTTTTGGGCACAGTGGTAATCTTCTAGTTGACTTCTCACAAAACCTTCTTCATAGCTTTCTTGGTGATTTATCGATGATGTAATTTTCGCAACGAGCCACTAAGTCTTCTTCATAGTTTTCAAAGGTTATTGGGTAGTTGTAGATGACATTGAGTCCGACCCTCAAACACCCTAAAATCATAGTTGCAATACGATCCCCGTGTTCATCGGAGCGCAAAGTGCACGGCTAAAGTTGAACATCTAGAACGCAGCCTTGATCCTCATACATCCTTGGCACTGCTATCACTCGCCACTCGTTATCTGTCAGTTTCGGGCTTAACAGAAGCTGAAGGAAAATTTGACAAAAGTAAAGCGACGAAGGATACCGAGAAAAAACTCAAAGTAAAAGTTTTTCGAAGGCTCCTGCGTTGTCTAAATCTCATTTAAAATTACAAAGACCCGACTTGACATCCATTCCAAGCTTGTGAGAAACACGACAAATCTAGCCCTAATGTTTTCACACACTCTGATTAGAGCTCTAGAAAAGTTTTAGTGGTCCCTGCACTTGCATTCGGAATTTGCCTCTGCTTGCCCCTTCCGAAGTCGGCGAGTGCGTTTCCGTACTTGATCAAGAATGTGGCAGTTGAAGCCGTGCTTGCGCTTATCAGCTACACGTCAGCAGGCGGCTCGGGCGGGCTCCTACAGAATCGTACGATTTTTTCTCGAAGCTTCAGGCATGTGTACCTTTCGAGTTTACAGGAGGTCAACGATGTGGTGTTCCTTGGTACACACGGTCAACGGAAAAGGCCAGAGATGTTAGTAACAGAAGCAGAAAATAAGAGCAAATTAAAGATAAAAAACAATGTAATATATAAACCATATGAACCCACAAAAAAGAAAGCTAAGTGTGTACAGCTTGGAGCAAGATGTGCGAATTGTAAATGGTGGGGTAAAGTTTTGCCAAGGGCGGTGGCTGATGGAGTAAAGAGCTCGTAACCCAGCGAACGAGTTGCCCCTGAATTTGTTTCGTTGGCATTTTCCATGTTTCTCTTGCCAGATTATCTTATTTCTTTTCTTTTCTTTTCTTTTCGTTTTACTTATTCTTTTAAAGAAACAATATATTAATTGAAGGACCGCGAGCCGTGACCGGCGGACGAAACTATGTACTATACAAAGAAAACCTTAACACACTTCAAGTTTGAATTTGGTAGCCTTTCTATTTAGCGGCCCAGTACATGTGGCCATGGTCCGGTTCGATATGCCAACAAACAAGACTGTCAAAATCATTGCTCGTAAGGATTTTGAATTCATATATCTTCTCTCTTTTTTTTTTTAGAAAATTGTATTGCCTTCATCGTAATAGCGCCCACACAAATATTTAGAAGATTCAGACCCGGGTAAAGACACTCACATAAGTGCGCCAAATATTTAGAACCTTTTTTTTTCTTCTTCCTGTTTTACGATTCTTTCTATCATCGGGTTTCTCAATACCATATACGTGAGACCCAGGTAGGTATCGACTTCGAGAGCTTCTGAAGTAACATTGCTGATTCTGACCAGCAGGTTCAAGCCGAAAGAGTCGGATAAAGGGCAATTCGATGAAATATTTTATTTTGTTTATCTTTTCTTAAAAATTCCATGTTTCGTGCACGTATAAGAGGTGAAACCATGCCGTAATCCATTTGACATTCACGAATTTATTGGCGTTTACCTCACTCAAAACATTCCTTAAATCGAAATATTGCCGAGCCCAGCAAAACGAGACATGTTGGCTATATGACCTTGCAAATTTCTTCATGCGCTTCTCGTGATGATGAACTTTCAGAATTTGAGACATAATAATTTCTGTCGTCAGGTTCTCTCAGTAGCAACTATATTAGGAAGTGCATTATGAGCTTGTGCGCGTCTTTAGTTTCTGTAAATTGGTGGCTTTGATGTGGCTTTGAAAAGATAAGAGACTTGCAAAAGTCCTGTGATTCTTGTATTCAGTCTAAAGAGGGCTGGCACACTCTTTTCTGTTCTTTAAGAATGTCCTTTTCGTAGCCATTGAGCAAGTGAGGAAGCAAACAAGTAACCCGCGAAAGAAGCTCCTTTCTGCGTCCAGTATGAATGTAGTTCTGATGCAAAAATGTCTTAGTCAAATCCTTCGCGATACACGGACTTCACTCACCCGAATTTTTATCTGAGAGCCCTTGCTTACCTTGAGAATGCCCGACTAAATAGTCAAACATTGACAGTGCAGCTTCGAAATCAATCGACGCTTTCTTAATCCTTGTTTTGACTGAAAAGGCTTTTATAATTCAATACTTCACATGACCTAGGTTGTATTGTGCAGAAAAGGTACATTTGTGATCGTGTAAGGTCTGTCACTACTCAGCAGAGGGAGTAGTGAGCCTAGTTAGATTGAGAGTGTATATATAAATGTAATATATAAGGGCCAGCGTTGGGACTGGGACTCAATTGGGAATAGCTAAGGAGATAATATAAAAATGAAAGAAGGAGATCTAAATAGAGACAACACCTCAAAGGGGGGCCGTGGGTTCTTTTTGTAGGCGCATTCTGGACTGAGGGTCAGCGTATGTGCTTACCTCGAGCGGGGAAACGGAGATACCGCGGCCAAATCCATGGTTAACCGCGGTTCGTAGTAACGTGATCACTCGTCACCTGACAGATCGCGACGCACAATTGTAGGTTTCGATGAATTGTGTTAATCGAATTTCTGATTTCTTGAGCAAGAGCTACGACAAGCTCGATTCCAGGACTATACTCATATACTATCATCGAAACATCACTGATCTCAGAAGAAGTCAATCAGATCTGAGCTACGAGATAATTCAAAACAGTAAATATGCAAGTAGATGTCTTCAGTTTGGACCAACTAATGTCTGTGATCTCGCAAAGTCTTGTGGACTCTCCTTATATGTCTAGAAGCAAAGAATCCTTATGTTTTCAAGCTTTGTGTCGATTGACCAGAATGAGGTATGAGCTGTCATGATCTTAAATTCAGTTATTTATTTGTCTTCACTTTGATCAAAATAGTTTTGACTCTAGTATATCACCAGTATAATCGCAGCCAAAGGTTCAGCTCGTAGCGCAATTGTATGCGTCATCAATGAGTCGTTTCATGCGATTGTTCAGCAAAGATAGTCTATCACTAGGTGTTCTTCTCGCACCTTAATTGACAATTCTAAAGGTCCGACCAGGTCTTAAGGTTGAAGCCTCGTTAGTTGATTCTGCTCAATAGCCTCCAAATACTTCACCAAGTTTCTGCTCAATAGCCTCCAAATTGTTTACCAAGTTATCTTTCCCGCGTACAGTTTAGAATTCAATCGTTACTAGATCGCTCTGTACTGTTCGTTTGGTGGGGTACTAAAGCTCCATGTCAAGCTAATGACGAGAAGTCACAAACCATACCCTTTTCCTGTTTTTTTAAAAGCAAATCATTTTCGAGATTTTTTAGGCTCAAGAAGTTTGCGCATTGTTCCGAGAGAGCGCAATATGTCTTTGTAGTCTAGGCCCACTTCACCGAGTCAGTATTCCATGCTTGTTTTCTTGGAGAATAATTCCTTACGCGTCACTGTTTTGTATATCTTCAAAAGAAGCCGTCAAAAGCAGTCTAATGCAATATCTTGTTTACCTGAGCTATCTAGCGTGAACAGAGATAGGCCGAGTTGCCAGTGTCGTGTTAAAAACTCGCACTGCCAACGGCCGCAAGTATAGATGGTACAATATTCAGATTTGTAAAAAGAAGAAGATAGCCAATATGGTTCATTAAAAAGAGAGCCACTTTGTCCACTCAGCTGATTTTTTCGCCTGAATCTAAAAAAGAAAAAAAAAGGACACTTTCTTGAGAGTTCATCTAGATTTTGGGAGACCGGCTTGGTCGAACCAAAAGAAACCTCTCTTTGTCCTGTAATTTGCCACGTTCAAGGTACTTCTAGTTTTTTATTTTGCGTGATTTGCATACTTTATGAAAACCTATAAAATTTTGAAATTATCATAATAGGACTATGACGCGACACAACTGTTCTTGTTTTTACTTAGATTGCTTTCAAACATTAACTCTACAATTAGGGGTTGGCGAAGTTCGACTTAAATCATCAATGCTGATTTATGATGTGGAACAAAAGTTACAAAAAATAATTGTGATTTCAAGTATGGAAAACAATCTAACTAGGAATCCCACTCGGGTTCAGGGCTCAAGTACACAAGGTCCCAAGCTTACACTTCCAAGTGATAATTGCAAGGTCTCATACACTGCACCTAGGTGCTGGCTTCGGAGTTGGCAATTTCGTGGATTCTAGATGCTGGGAACAGCGGGGCAAATTGATTGTCCACGGTCTTCCCGTTCCACCAGTCTTCAACCACAGACTTGTCCGCATTCTTGTAGAAATGAATAAATTGGAAGACATCGTTCTCATTCGCGGCATCAATAAAATTGAAGAGCTGTGCCAAATTCTCCTCCTGGTCATCTCTCTTCGTCTGTGTGCCAGTTGTGGAAGGAGCAGGAGGCTTTGTGGATGAAGTAGTTGGGCATGGGGGCGTGGTAGTAGGAGTGGTCGGACATGGAGTAGTTTTTGGAGTCGTAGTACATGGAGTTGTGGTAGGCTTAGGTGGCTTTGGAGCTGGAGCGGCTGGCTTTGGCTTGCAGAACAACCACCAGAGAAAACATCTCTTTCCAATGGTAGTTGGAGCAGCAACTTCAGTGTTGATCTGCTGAATGGGGGAAGCAACAGCAAGGGTGGCAAGAGTAAGGGCGACTGGAACAGAGAGCTTCATGTTTGATAGATTGGATGGGTGCCTTGACTTAGAAACTCAAGACTTGTTTGATGAGAGGAAAAAAAAATTCGGCCTTGTCGGACGACACAGACTCTTTATATAGCCATTTTCCGAAGCGTGCTTGAGGAACTTGACCTGGGAACCCAGCCCTTAGATGCCAATTGTTGGGTCAAGGCGTGGTCGAGAACAGTCTTTTTTCAGGAAAGAGGCTGTATTGTACTTTGGTATGTATACTTGTTTTTCACCCCAGAGGCGCTTCAGCGCATGCCATGGCTTCAATGCTTTTCAGCCCTATTTCGCATCTCATCATGGGTTGAGAGCTTAAAAGTGTGAAGGAGGCTGGTCAAGAGCTCATCTCCATTGCTTCACATACTCTAATACCAAATGACTGAGGTTTTTGGGCACAGCCTTGTATGAAGCTACCACATAACACTGCAATCATCTTCTACACCACATCATTTCGGCAGTCCAGCTACCATATCCTGGAATCCAAGTTTGGAAACAAAGAAATGCGCAAGTGCAATCCCCTTTTTCTTGATGCATGCCAGGTTCCTGGAAAGCATTATGCCAGATTGCGCAAATTCTCGCAATTAAGTGGAGGCCAAATGAGGTGCATGTACGGCCCGGACGCATGCATATCACTCCCTTAAACAAGGGGCGCCTGCTTATGACCCTGTCTTTTCAATGTAGACTGCAAATCCCAGGATGAGGGAACCATAACTCGAGAGAAAAGCTACAGATAGATGTTCTCATCATTGGGAAGTAAAGACATGTGAATGTCAGCTGACGTTATCTGGATATAGTTATGAGAGGCCACAAATTCCTGACAACATTCATACAAAAGGCACATGGAAGATTTAAGCATCGGAATGACGAGCAAAATTATCAAACAACAAAAGCTTTGAAGTGAAGCAAAATGTAATTGAATCAAAGAGCAAATGAGAATAAAACGGAACGGCCACAATTCGCTTGTCTAGCCTACCCCTCACCCCGCTTTCACGTGTTTTCATCCGCTTTCGTACGATGTAAGTGCTATCGTCAGTCGTTTTTTTCTCTCTGGCTCTTTTCGGCCACATGTACACTAAGCAGTCACCTGATTCTTGCTGCTAGTTAGATACATTTTCGACTAATTTTTGGCGCACGGCTGCGTATTCCGCAATTAGTGTCCAGCTTAGCTTGATAATACTTGAGCACTGTAGAGAAGTCATGGAGAGAAGTAGCAGATACATGTCAATGATATATCTGGTACGGGGAAGATAGAAACACGACTGAAGACACAAGCTAATTATTCCTGGAGCAGAGGGCCGATAACTTGCAATATCAAGCTCATAATGGGGAGCTTGTGCGGCAGAAGCTTGCAAAAAATCATTGAGGATTTCCAACATGCCGTGAGCCGCCCAAGGGATGAGCGATTTGTTTTTCCAACAAGCCAAGGCTTGCGTTTTGCGCTCTTCTGGAAATTGGTTCGCCCTTTCCAGTTCTTTCTGACCCTCTAACTGATTCATCGTTTCGGACAAATGGAGCGGAATTAAGGAGAGGCTTGGCTGTCTCTGAGCAATAATTCAACGCAGGTAGTGTCATTCCTCATTCTTGGTGCCGCCCTCTATTGCCATACAGCATACGTCAGACTTGACCAAGCTTCACAGACATATGAGCGAGAGAGATTCTGGATAGAATACCATATAAAGAAGTCAGAAACTTAAGAAAAGAAGGAGAGGTAGAAAAGGGAGATGTTTTTTTTTTTTATTTTCTTTCAAAACTCACGGGCTGACATTCACACTTTTTTTAGAGACGTGTTGCTCTTGCCATCACCATGTAGAAGCTCATGAACAAGCCTTTCCATTTCCCCTCTCCCGGCCCCAGTGCAATGCATACCTCTCTCTTTCTCACTCTCCGCTCCCGTTTAAATTGCCTATTTCGTTGACGTGCGCCAACGCCCTGTCGGATTTGTCACACTTGATGCCGCACTCACACCTTTTGCGTACATGAGTGCTTTGACTCGGACAGGATCATGGAGGGTTCCGAGCCCTTCAACAAAAAAGTCAGCCCTGGGTGCGGGCGCGGTGCATGCTGAAGCGCTGTGAAATCCTTCGTGATATCACTCACTTATAATCCTATGAATAACCCGCGTTCTTTTTCGAAATGGCCCTGCAGAAATTGTATGAACTCTAGAATCAAAAATGTAGTCATATTGAAGCAAATGGTGCTCCTTTTGCTATTTCAGGACGTTTCGTTGGTCTTCATCTGATTCAAAAAAAAGGGTATGATCTAAGCAGGGCTGCGCCAAGTCTTTCGGTTTGTAGACTTGAGGTTTCGAGGCGGATCAAGAAACGAGAGCTGATTCTGACTTTAATCCTTGGCATTTCAAGCGGCTTCGCAAACATTCGCTCTCACCCCTTCAAGTACATTTGGGCGCGAGGGAGCATTTTTCGGAATGTGTTCGCACCATCAATGCTTGCTATTACTCCACGCTTCGGCCCCTTTTCTTGTCTGAAACCCCACATCTGAGCCCCTCCAGTACCCCATAACTGAGCCTCCTATGATTGATTCGCGGGGAGAGGCTGATGCTCGCTGAAGCCGCTTTGTAGAGGCGACCACGGATTCTCCACTCTGGCTGAGCTAGTGGCGTTCAGAGTGAGCTAGTGGCGTTCAGAGTGAGCTGGTGGCGTTCAGAGTGCTGTGTGTGGAATGCATTCTACAGGAGCTCGAGCCACGCATGCACTCGAAGCATACCATCCAAGTTCTCAACCAATCCCGTGGGCTGACTTAAAATCCACTAGGTTTGTGGAGAAATCTCGTAGACTGCTTATGTAAAAACACGTGTGTACTTATGAAATGTGAGAATACAAGTCAGACCACCAGTGTCAAATATTGCAGAGTATTCCGTAGCTTCCACCAAGCTAGCATTCTTTTTATGAGAACGCGTGAATGACCACCAAAAACACCTCTCTTGCAATTTTGTCAGAGGTAATAAACTCAAGACAGCAATTATAAATGATTGTTCATTTCAAATTTCTTAGGGGTGCTTCTACTCTTCAATTATTAAATTTCTCGTAATACAAGTAGGCCAGTCACCGGTTTCACGTTGTCTCAAAGAATGATCACTCCATACGGATGTCTAGTGAAGAAGTTGCTCGTTCCTACCATCACTCATACGTCAGTTATCAAGCACATGAACTTGCTCTTGTGTTACGCCAATATTATACTTAGGAAGAACGGAGCATACCGAGGAAAGAAGCACTTTTTATCTAGTCTCCAAGTTTTACTCAAATAACTCATCAAAATCTGGTTTGAGAGTTTGTTCTTCAGGAGCTCTTGGTGATCTACCAGGCCAGCTTCTCCGGCAAAAAGAATTAATGTCGCTTCCCGCGACCAATGGCTAAAGAAGTCACTGGTTCACGTTTAAAAGGTCTCAAAGCTCTTACAGGCCTACAAAACCTTCCTTGATTTTGTTCCCCCTGTTTGAAAAACGTGGCTCCTTTCCTCGGTAATTGTTAGGGCTACAAAACTGTGGTGCCTTTCAATGAAAGGACCAAGATTTCTTGTGGAATTTTTCTATTTTTTTGTCTTTCAGAAAAGTGTATGATAAGTATGTTGAATCGATACAGCCTCGAAAAGAGCCCAAGTTTATGTAGTGCAGCCAACGATAATGCAGTTGTCCTTCATTTTGTTAGATACGTGATACCGTTCAATCATTAAGGTAGCGTGTATATTTAGCTAAAATCAAACTAATGAGAACATTTTCACAAAACAAGGAACAATAGGGAAAAGGTCTTTATATAACGAATTTCTTCTTAGTAGGTCTAGGAGACTAGCTGCCAAATGCTGGATAATTAGGTGACCAACGGTGGTAAAACCGGTGGCAAATTAGTCAGCTTGCTGACCGATTGGACACTGACAGTGACCAGCCAAGTGGCCAGTTAGTCAGCTGGCTGACTAAATCTGATCAGTCGTTATCATGACTAATGGGGTTAGTAAGGGTTTGTCATCCAAAAGAGCACCGGAGCGTTAAACCGCTATGTGGTCCCTGACACATTTATACAGAGTAAAGCAAAGTAAACAAACTCATTAGGTCGTAAACTGTTTACGCTTTCCTTGAATTCCTGGCTGTTATCACTTCATACATATGCAAATACGATACAGGTGTGGCGTACTCAAAGTAAATCGAAGGTCAGTAAAAGATAAGACGTCACATTGAGTGGGATTGGATTGTCTTATGTATATTTGTAAAACTTCCGTGGCGCAATTCACGTCAATAAGCAAAAACCCGCAAGAAGAATTACTTGAAGAGTAATAATATACCTGAGGACGCAACTACAAGGTCCCTCGGATGTATATGGACCTGATGCGCTTTTTGGGATCCATGAGTGCAAAGTATTTATGGATCTAGTGCAAGTAGCTGACTGGTGTATCAGAGCGTTGGTTTGCTGTTGTAGAAATTCAGAACGTTTCATGCCATTATCAACCTTTGCCGGTGATGGCGAGAACCCTGTTTTCTCGGTGTTGTGAACAACAAAAGCGTGTCTCAAGAAGTCATTACAGAAAATAACAAGGCTTTCAGCCTCGCCAGTCTGCTCTTTTGACTTGAGGTAGCATTGTTCCTGGTGTCTCGCAACCATATCCTTGAGAGGAAAATTGATTGTGGCACAAGAGAATTCAAAAATGATCCAAGTGTTTGAAACATCCTTTTGGCGATCAATAGTGCAAAAATCAGGAGTTTTTTTTGGATCCAGCAAAAAGGTACTGAACGAATCAATTGTGGTAATTGAAGAGAAGCTGATTGGGGCACCAAAATCTAAATTTACAGGAGCCGAGAAGTTCGAAATCAAGCAATTCTCAGATACTGTGACTAGACTGACACTATTGAGCACAGTATGGAAACTGGATTGATCTTCGATGCCCCATTCATTTGCTTCGTAATCGATGAGCGGAAACGTTTTCAACTTGCCTTTGTATTTTTCGCTCTCAGCAGTCCCAATCGTGTTCGACCCTTGTGATTTATTGGATTTCATGTTAGACACCATTTTCTCAATAGATTCCTGCTCATTTAGCTGCACATGTATGTTTTTTCTCTCTGAATCAACCAAACCATCAATTCCTGAGTCATTGCTGTAAGCGACCCAACTCAATAACCCGAGGACACCGATCGCGGACCTGCCAGGGTCGATGAGGCACATACTGTTGTTTTTCAAGCTGAGCGAGCCATGTATTATTTTGTCGTTCCCTGGGCACTGTTTCGTTTTTCTGTCGACAAAAAAACGCTCAGAACAGTCATTTTTGTAGAAGTCAGACACGAAATACTCAGAGGCTGTTGCTGGGAATACACCAGACCCATCAAGCCGAGGCTCAGTAGCATTTCTCGAACAGCTTTTGTAGGTGACAAGTACGCATGAGGACTTCAAGTCGATTCTTAGTGTTACTTTATCCTTCCAAGATCCTATTTTGACTTCTGTAAGGTATATGGTGGCCGTTTTGGCTGCTTCTAGCTTTGAAACAGTGAGGTTTTCTGTGGAGATCACCTGGTCACAAAAGTTTTCCAAGTGTTGGTATTTCTGGTGGATGACAAATTTCAGCTCCACCTGCTTATGAAAAGCGGTAGCACAGACTTGTGTGGTGAGAAGCAGAATATAACAAAGCCACAACATTTTTTAAATCGAAGAAGTAAATTAATTTAGTAATGATTCTGAGATCTACTGCCAGAAAGTATCTGCTTTTTATTTTAAGCAGTTGAACTAAAAACATTTCGGGCTGGTGGTGAAAGAAGGCTTTGAACCTTTTCTCTTGCCATTTAGAACCGCTCGCATGATCCAATCATGCGGACTTGCGGTGCTCGGCTATACGCGTTTGTGCATGCGTACGCCCGTTGGGCTATTATTGAAGGAACAATAGAAAGTGACTGTGTCTATGAGATTCAATTTTAGGTGTTGCGGAGTTTGGTATAATGAGTTCTCAGTAATTTGCTACCCTATTAAAGAATAGCTTGGCCTTTTCTTGAGGTTGAAACACCATTGGTAATGCGAAGTAACTACATTTCTCCACCTGTTGGGCTCGTTCAGATGTAACATTCTTGATGTACCTTCCGGCCCTTTTTCCAGCTGAAGCCACACTTGAAACTTTTCAGCCACCTGTTGCCACTCGCAACAAGCGAATTTATGCACTCGGCAAAAAGCGAGTGACATGAGATAGCAGAGCCATAGCCCACGGCAGACGTTGCATCGAATGAATGGAGCTTTCGATTCGAGTTACACTTTTCTTTCGAGTTACAAAACTAAAATCAACAAACCTATTAAACTGATATATATTTGTTGAAAAGGCCCCTTGTCAAAAAGGTCTCCCCGTCTCCATAAAATATAGCAGGCTTTTTTTGGCAAAAAGATGTTTTCGCGCCTTTATGTACGACACATGGGCCTTCGGTAACATCTCAGGCTGAGATCGATTCTGCTCCTGTCAGTCAGTTTTTTGCTTTTGTTTGCTACAGAACTCAACCACAGCCACTATTTAATTTATTCTATATTTATGTTGACAAGCCCAAACGATGTTGAGACATCTCT
>JAKTYO010000335.1:0-16046 GCA_030578735.1 Metschnikowia noctiluminum | reverse complement strand
AAAAAAAAAAAAAAAAAAAACACGGCAAAGATAGCTCTTTCCCTGAAACCGCCTTTGAGCATATGAAGAGTATTTGGTTAAAAGCGAAGGATTACTTGAAGAGAAACGTGTACAGCGGGGATGAAAGTGGTCTATTTTGGAGACGAGGCCCGTCAAAAGGTCTTTCTACGACCCCAATGAAGGGCCAAAGGTAGATTAATCGTGTATAACCTTCACTCTTCTTACCAACGCAGACGCCACCGAAAGAGTTCCTCTCCAGTTCTTGATTGGTCTCGAACACCACACAATCACCAGGAGAGAAATTTGGACTAAAAAATGGGAGTGGGCGTCGAATTGTTCGGCATGGATGACAAGAATTCTCTCTGGAGACTGGCTCTAAACCTCGTATCGACACATTGGAGCGGAAGAGAAGTTCTTTCGCTCTTGGACAACTTTTCAGGTCACAACGTCGGAAAAAATAAGGCTCGGCCCACCTCCAAATAATGTTCGGATTGAATTTCTTCCAACGCGATCCACGAGTGTATTCCTGCCTTTAGATAAAGGCATCATTTACAATGCAAGAATATACAATTTAATGCATCTTTTGACTGAGCACTTCAATCTGACACTCGGCGCAAGGTACGCACAGTCTGTTGTGGTGGTGCCTGCGGAAAGTCCACCAGATATCAGTTTGAGGCAAGCTGTCTAGTGGTTTCATGATGCTCAGATGAAGGGAGTGAAGCCACTGACGATTGCAAATTGGGAAAAACACATTGCTCGATGAGAACTATCCGGCAGTTGCAATTGTTCCACATGACGCATTACAAGAGGTTAGTGAACAAAAGAATAGATCATGGATGCAACGGGAATCAAGGACGCCATGAGAATGCACAAGATTCTTTGTCCCGGCGACGAAGATGTTGCACCATTTTCGGTAATCCCAACAAGCCGCGACATAGTCAACTTTTATAGTCCTGTTTCTGAAGAGAAAGAGGCGGTCGAAGAGAGCGCACTGTTTGACAAAGGGCGCGTTTTGAACTAGAAGATTGGTGTTGAAGCGGCCAACCATTTGCTACATCTACTTGAGTATGGTAGCCTAGAACTCAACTGTCAATGCCGGAAAATTATTGGAGAATTCGCTAGAATCATAAGGCAAACGTCAACTCAAGTAACGCTTGACGACATCTCCAAAAATGAGGAACTCCGGGGTAGAAGCTTCCAAGGTAAGGCACAGAGCACAACTAACATCCAATCTCACTACCAGCGTCCGTTGTCCGAGAAACATCACCTTACAAGTGCAATGTATGCAGTCACCTTCAACCACGAATGACTCGTCTGCGGTAGACTTAGCCTTTGGAGGTTCAACCGAGCCTTCCAGTGGAGATGAGGCGACCTATCAGGACAATTGTGATTCAAATCCTTCCAGAACGCTGCTTGACTACATAAGAAAGGATAAAGGGCGGGTAAGTCCGGAAATCCTCGACCCTCGCTGAATCCTATCAATTTCTCAACATTAGTTACCTCCAGACATCAGAGGTTTGACTGTAAAGAAAAAAAAAGAACGTATATCACTACACACCCGCGACCCCACTCACCCGCGACCCCACTCACCCGCGACATTACTGCTAGACGCGCCTGTAATAGATCATCAATATACATATACCACGTATTTATTCACCTTAAAAAACTCAATGCTGTCCAAAAATATGATTCATCAAGAAGGCAGTATTGCTTTGGCCATTGCCGAAAAAAAAAAAAAAAAAAAAAATAAGAGACGAATCGTTCAAATTCAGTGAATTGGCACATAGGTTCAATATTCCTCCGACTATTCTTCCAAATCGCTACAACGGTTGCTTTAGCAAGAAGGAATTCAGCGTAAACAAACAAAAATTGACAGAAGTCGAAAAGAAATCACTTGAAGAATGGGTGATCTATCAGAATATGACTGGATCCTCCTCGACATTGCCACGTGCGGGATATGGCCAACACTCTTCTCGCGGGTCGCGGCACGCTGCCACTCCAGAAAGTGGGAATTAATTGGCTCACAGGATACTTAAAAAGAAATAATGAGCTTCAGAGTAGGGTTGCAAAGCCACTTGACTACGTTCGTGCAAAAGGCGAGAATCCAGAAGATTTCGAAAACTGGTTTAAATGTGTGAAAACGGCCATTGACGAATTTGGTATTGTTCAGGATGACGTTTACAACTTTGATGAGACCGGGTTCGCCATGGGAGCACTAGCTTCAACGCAAGTGACAACTGTTAGTGAAGCACGGGATGATATCACAATATTACAGCCCGGAAATCGAGAATGGGTAACCGCAATTGAGTGTATAAGCGCTGGTGGTTTCGCGCCACCTCCCTTCATCGTTTTCAAGTGCAGTTTTTCGCAACAAGGTTGGGCTGAGGATGTGTAACTCCCACTCAATTCTCGGATAGGAACAAGCGAAAATGAATGGTCCAATAATTCTCTTTGCCTTTCTTGGTTGGAGAATATATTTGTTACGCTGGTAAACAAAAGACGGAAGGAAAGATTCGTACTTCTTCTTTTGGATGGCCATGTAAGCCATATGACACCTGAGTTTTCCAAAATATGTGAGGAAAACCTCATTCAATTCATTTTCTAGCCTCCCCGTACATCTCGTCGTCTTCAACCGCTTGATCTCGTGTGTTTCTGTGCTTTAAAAGACGCATACAGAAAGCTTGTGGATGAGCGGATGCGCATGCGGGTTCACAGTATCGACAAGTATCAGTTTTTGAGCTTGTATTCTATAGCAAGGCGTGAGGCCTTTACGCATAGATCCGCTGTGATATACCCTTATGATAAAGATTATGTGATTTCGAAACTCCCCACCCGTGTTCTTGCCCCACCACCCGTTGCAGAAGAGGGCTCTTTATTGGGTCCCGGGCGTGTACCAGCATGTCGAATAACCCCGTCAGAATGTGTTCAGATCAACGAGATATCAAATTCATTTCAAAAGCGGGTAGAGGAACTGGACCATGGACAAAGAAGTCCGTTGCAAGCTTTAGTTTCTAAAATTACCGATCTTGCGCACAGCTTTATTCAATCGGGGGTCATTCTTGCGCGAGAGTGGACATAAAAGCGCTGCCTTAGGTTTTCAAATGGAAAAAAACACACGACCAAAAAAAAATATATCAAAGAAAGCGATTTATCATTTGAAGAAATACAAGAGTATTTTTCACTGAGTTCAGCAGGCCAGAACTTAGATGAGCAGAATGACGGTGCGACGACCCATCTTGGATCGCCTGGCCGCAAACGCCAGAAGCCAGGAGTGTCTCTGTCGTACTTGTAAAACCACTGGACATAATATTAAAGCTTACCGAGAGAAGCAAGAGTAATTTATTTTACATAATATAAACGCTCTTTATAAGAAATTCTCAGTTTAATAATTTATTAGAGGCGCGTCCAGCAGTAATGTCGCGGGTGAGTGGGGTCGCGGGTGTGTAGTGATATACGTTAAAGAGCGCAAACCAGCAAAAAAAAACCAGGAAAAAAACCCCTCCAGCAAAAAAAAAACCAGGAAAAAAACCCAGCAAAAAAAACCCAGCAAAAAAAACCACCAGCAAATAAAGTAAAGTCGGCAAAAAATTGGAACACGAGCGAAAAAAAAAATGAAACAGAATTTGGTAAATTAGATCATGAGGTGCAAATACCAGGCAAAGAAGGGGACGGGGGCTTGAAGCAGGCTCGTATGCAAAATCGAAGACCGCGTTGATGTCTTTTCCCGAAAGCTCAGAGTATAGGAAAGGAAACAGAAGAAAGCTTAAATTACATTCCTTTCAACAACGTGGAGTTAGTATGCCGAAGACTGGTCAACATGACACGTTTCGCGTGTGTACAGAGATTCTTGAGTATTTCGAAAAGTAAAGTAACAGGCCTGTAACGTCACCAAAAATGGCAATTCGAGACAACCGAAACATCCGAGGACATTTGCCACCCCTTCCGACGACGCAAGCACCCGCCCGCCTGCAACCATTCATAATCATGGAGGTGTGTGACTGCGTCGCATAGTGCAGGCGAAAAACTTTATTTCACTATATACAAGCCGGTCTCTTTATTGCTCTTTAGTCATTTAAAGTTGTGCTTTACACAAATTTTCTGATTGGAAACTTCTTCCTCGGCGCCCCAAGCAATCATCTTTTCGTTTCCCGTCGTACGCAGAAAGATCTTCCGCTTCAAAATCTAATTCTAATGCTGTTTAAACCTTCCGTATTGATGCTCCCCTAATTATGTCAATAGCTTTCTTCTTAAAGAAGAAAAAGCGAAGAAATCGTTTGTTGTTACTTTTTAGACTTTCCTCTTTTTGCTAACATACTCACCTAATACCAAGAAAAGTTTGATATCTCTTTCCCAGCGCTCGACGTTCCAGCACCCACTCCCTTCTGAATTTAACTTGTAAGGCAAGATATCGATCAATCTTAATAAATACTAGAATTCGTTGAAGACCTCCCAAAACAGGTGGCAGAAGCTTGACTTTGCAAACCCCATCAATCTCAGAGAGATGTTGGCGCCAATCAACACGAATGAGGAAATCGAAAGATGCGACTTTCCTATCACGCCTTGAATGGCGAAATCTGAAGAGGCTATCAGGCGAGACGCATCCGGCGGGTTGTAGACGAATCTTCTACGATTCAAGGAGAGCGTGCCAAGAGGGATTGCTTTTACCGTGTTGATGGCGTAGGATGACCCGAGTTCGACACTAGGTATTTGTCTTTGGAGCTGCTTAGAGGTTTTTTTATAATTATGTTATAATTTTAGCCCATATAACAAAGTCGAAAGTGGTCTAATTTCTTGGATTTGCGAGTAATTTAAGGCAGAAATATTAACATGTAAAAGTTTGTTGTTGGCTGACTACTGAACTTGTTTTTGTGTGGTTCCATTGACTGAAACTTAAGCTTGTGTCAGGGACCCTAGCCTGCTTTGTATTAGCCTACAGGCCTAGTCGGCCGAATAGTTCAGATACTTGCTCCCCAACGAGCAAGTATCTAACCTACGGCCAGCTCCTTCGCCTATTCAAGGTATAGACATAAGTAGAGCTGGTTCCTCGGTGTATATGTGGACCCAGTAAGCTAGTATTACATATATTATGAATATGAATACAATACCATTTAACATTTACTAACTAATGTTTGATACTCTTGACCCAAATACGCAAGAACTGGTGTTTGAGAGTATCGCACATAACGGATTCAACTGAATTGATTTACGCTAGTCTGCCCAATCTATTTTCTAACCAACTAATAAATTTTGTTGCCCGATAGGATGAAGAAAAATATTTCCGCGTTAGTTGAAAAACATCTTGCAGGTTTCAGGGAGGTCACGGTGATCACGTGAGATGACAGGTATCGGCTGACGCCTGTGGACGGTGCGTCGGGGATCGAAAATTTTCAGGCGAGCGGACAAAATTTGATTGCAAAAAAAAAGGCATAAAGACGTCGTAAAGATGCATCAACACTCAGCATTGTAGAAGAAGATATTGATCGGCTAATTCTGTTAAACATATTTTACTCACCTGTCCAGTTGCGTAATAGCACATTTGACACGGTGTAGATAATTTCCCACACCTTTTATTGACTACTCCTTGACAGAATAATTACTAATGATACTGAATTTACTTCTCTTCTATAATCAGATCATTTTTATCAAGCTCGTCTCACTCACAGTACTTGAGTCCGTATTCCAAACTCATAAATAATTCCTGTGTTTTCTAAGTTCACCCACCAACTTTTTTTTTCTTTGGAAAAGTAATACGCATGAAAGGACCGCGGACCGCAATCGGGGGACATCGTGTAGGAATTTATGACTACTCCGTGTCGAATGTGCTATTACGCAATTGCACAGGTGGGTAAATTGTGTTTAACAACATAAGTTGATCAATCCCTTCTTCTTCAGAGATGATCCTTGATGTATCTTTACTATGTCTTTTTCACGCTTAATCCTCGAATCAACCTTTTTCCACTCTCCAGAAAATTTTCACTCCCCGACGCACCGTCCACAGGCGTTGGTCGATACCTGTCATCTCACGTGATCGCCATGACCTCCCTAAAACCTGCACATCGCGCTATACACAAAACCAGAACACATTTAGACACACATCAGGCGCCTTTCTTAACAAAGCAGGCAATCCTCGACGTTATTACGGGATTTCAACTACACCCCCCTCCTCTCGTCCCACACCCAGCGTGCATTCAATTGAATTTTATTTTACTTAAACGTGGCGCTGCATATGTGGACACGGTCTTGCACGATTTGCCAGCGGGGCAAGACTTGACTATTTAACCAAATGCGCGATGAATTAAATGCCCTCAAGGAAAATTTATGTGATACAATGCTTTTACACCATGTATGATCGAATAAGTTAGTCTTTAACCCAAAGGTTTGTTCTCTTCTGTGCTAGTCTGTAGATCTCTGGTGGTTTTTTCACTTTTTCAAATTAATGGAGCTAAATTCACGGTCTTCATTTTTCCTCCAATGCGACTCCGCGGACAAAAAGCAGTAACATTACCATCAATCAATTGACACAACGCCTTCACACAAACTAACGCCCTGTCACACAATGAATTTTTTTTTTGGATAAAGCTGAAGGTGAGTGACCGAAGCAAGATAGTAACAGATATCGTAAAGCACTTTCAAATTGAAGAAGAATCTTTCGAAAAATAGAAAACAATAATTATAGTACTTGAGAAGAATATTGGCGCCATTCGACACGTCCTTTGAAAATTTACGCAACCTTAACTTGTTCATCAAGATTGTTAAAAAGGTTTATACGGTCAGGATCAGGGAGCGGGAACTCAAGTTATTGCCCCTCTCCCGGAGGAACTGTGGTCTCGAACCCTTCGGGGTTCACACCCGATGGGGCGAAGACATCACACGATACGAGAGATTGATCTCATTCTTAGTAGAGGCTTTCATGGGGGATAACAGACCTGGGGAAGCTTTGGGAGTAGTAGATGCATTGCACCTACTCGCTTAAACTGATGCTGCGATCTATTATAGGTTCTTTTCTTCATAGTTTTTGAGTCCTGGGTGAACGTACTCCCTGCACGTTTATTCGCGGCGTTTCATAGTATGATGTTTCTTCAAAAGAAAAAAAATGCCATGCTATCAGAAAGTGGAATGCGCTTCGCGCAAAGGTGAACTCTCACAATTCAGCAGGTTTCAACGCAATTCAACTAAAGCTTCTCCAGATTGACGCACTCGTGTACTGTCTAGCCAATATCCCAAATCAAATTGTCGACAAAGTTGAAAAAACTCTTTTCCAACGAATGGCTTTGGCTTCTTCAGTTCACAATGTCACGTGGATCGTCATGTGACTCTTATGGATTCTATATTTATTGTAGGGTTTTAACGGTTCAAGACAGTCACGTGAGACGTAACCCAGTGTGTTTGACGGTCGGCCGCTCTCATATCTCCACCTGTTTCCTCTCGGACATGACATAGGGCAATATGAGGATACAACACGCTGCCTCTTTGTTCAACTACCTTCTCATCAGAAGCCACCCTAACTATGAGGTCTCAACACATCTACTTCGGTTCTCAAGCCTCTAAAACGACCTGGCGCGCCTCAGGTCTATTCAGTCACCACCGAGTTGTATTCGGCTCGGTCAACCCGGCCTTGCCGAACATCGATAAGTTCCTTCTTACGTCAGGCAACTTCTCAAAGCACGACGACGAGAATGGCTAGAGGACCAAAGCTCCGAGGATTCTGAGGATACTCCAAATCTTCCAAGGCTATCCGCCGCGGAAATTCACAGGAGCTTACAATTTCAATTACAGATTCACGAAAAGCAATATTGAACACAACTTTGATTAAATCATAAATACTGATCAAACTGCAACCACGTGTAGCAGGTACAACGCGGGCCGGTAGCGGACCGCTGAAGCACAGCTAGTAAAATTAAAACCAACAATGGTCGGGTCGGGGGCACGTCTCGCGACTGCGTGCCTATATATAGTACGAATACACGATTAACGAAAAGAATCAATGAGCCATGAGTCTTTTGAGAGTGTTAGCGCATGCTAAGGCACGTGACCAAGGCAATACTGCCGACAGAAAGTCACATGATAGGCCCGTTCGAGCATGTAATTGAGGACAGGGCGATGAGGAAGAATAGAAGAGATTCCTTCTTTAAGGATTCCATGATCACTCTAAGGTGGGCCCGTAGTAATTGGTTGCTAAAATACAAATCAAGAATAGAACCGAAGTCGCGTTCAAATAAAGAGCACGTTTATTTCTGACTTATGGGCGAGAATCCGGCAGAAGAGAGTTTTCAAGACTTACCGACAGGTAATATTTCTGCCTCTCCCCTGCTCCTTTTCTTCGAAGTCCGCCTTGTTTTCTGGCACAACCTATAGTTTATACTTCCAAAGCTTCTTCCTGCAGGTTTTAGGGAGGTCACGATGATCACGTGAGATGTCAGGTATCGGTCAACTCCTGTGGACGGTGAGTCGGGGAGCGAAAATTTTCGAGTGAGGAAAGAAAAGTTGATGGGAGGAAATTAAGCGTGAAAAAATATAGAAAAGATACAGAAAAAATTCATAGAGAACCATTTTTGAAGAAGAAGAGATTGGTCAAATCCCTTTGTTAAACACGCTTTATCCACCTGTGCATCTGCGTAATTGCACATTCGACACGGAGTAGTCATAAATTCCTACGCTTCCTTCACTATTATTTTGCTTCTCCTGGGTCTACGCCGATGAATGCGCGCTACTTGGCCCGCGCATCTAAAACCCGCATTTGACTCAAAGTCGCCTGATGTCAAAAGCGTTACTCCAATCATATCAAGCCACACAAGAACATGGGTGCAAGGTACGTATTCCCTCAGCGAGAAAAAGATGTGCGAGCTTTTCGCCAATTTGGAAAGCGTAAATTTTGGCATTGCCGCTCATGCTAACTAGCTCCTAGTTGTCAAGATCAGAAGAAGGCGTTGGCCATCTGCCTCCAACGATCTCCCTGCGTTCTTATTGAGCGGAACACGCCCAAAAAATGTCTTACCGACCCTCAATTGAAAAAAGAATTGCCTGAGCTATGTGTCGCAAACTTCAAGGCGTTTATGAAATGCAAAAACGGCTTTTTCGATATGCGCAAGCGCATGCGTGGTAATGCGCCCTTGTCAACTGGTAAATACGACGACACGTACGAGAAACTCTCAAGCGGTGACTTTGATGCTCGCGAGGAGATGCACAAGCTCGATATGTTGAATAAAAACTTGTCGAAGGGAAAAGTTTACCGGGAAATCGATCCCGAATGAGCAATGTACTGGTTGCTAACTTCAATATTGTGATCGAGGGACTACACGAAAATAAAAATCGTTATGCTGGGCGAGGCGAGCTTGAAACGGTACCTGGGGATACGCTCAAGACAAGAAGTTCTGCAAAGGGCCGACCCCGAGTGAATCTGTTTCTTTTTTATTATTTTTTTTTCTTCGAAAAACACAAGGAAATCCACTGGAAACTGATTCCAGCCCGCTAGAATGGATGTTGTATGAGCCGGGAGAAACATGACCTCATCATATCACCAGATCGATTACTCATGGGGTTTCACTGGAATAAAATGACTTTCATTTATCACAGTTCTCTCAGAATGTTCAAGCTTGAGCCAAGAACCTCAACAGATTCAAAGGATTAGCCTTCTGTATTTATTTTTGAGAATGACATGTTTTGTCAGATTATTCTCTCACTTTACTTCATCAGTTTGCACTCATCTCACATTTATCGATCCAAAAGGTGCCCTCTAGACGACTGAGCTCTACGGCGTACACAGACGAAAAAAAGAAAGCAATGAACTAACAGGAAGCCTGGATATACTTTAACGGAAAAAAGATTGATTCTTCGGGAATCTAAAACATGCAATGTTACTAAAATCTCATACCTTTTTTGGTGACGAACATTACAGTATTGCCTATTGTCAGCATTGCCCATTGTCTTAGCCAAGTCATGTGACCATGTATTCATTTGTGGCCGCTAAGAGAACGTGCCTGCATCATTAGATTTGGCCTTGAATTCTGGACAGTCGTGAGCGTCATCCTTCGCAAATTGCAATTTATAAAAAAACATACACCTCGCCTCATAGATTTGGCATGGGTCAAATACGCTGCTGCTTATAAGAAAAGCTTGGTTGATGACGTAAAAGCAAGGTTTTCTTTAGATATCACCGTATAGTGCGCCATAACCGCTGCGAATTTGCCTTGTAAAATGCACTCTGGCGCGATTTCTGGCGCATGTGGCTGCCGGGCTTCATATAGCGCAGCGAAAGACGATTTCATCATCCTGAGTAAGGCATACATCCTAAAAGCGTTTAAATTCCCAAAAATGACCGTGACCTCCTTGTTGGAAACAAATCGCGTACAAGAATTAGACGGGTTGCTTAAACTCCTTCATCCTCGAATTCTCAGCTACGTTGGCTCGGCTGATCTGGGCTGTGCAGAATACGAACAAGGCTCTTTGGGGTCGTACCATGAACCTGCATTTCTCAAAAAAATCTTCACTGGCGACGAAGGTATCTCGGAAAAGGGCTTGCAAGGTGATCAAGACACGCTATTCAAAAATATCGACAATGTCTTGAAGTATTCCGTCAATACATGGAACCCCGGGTTTTTGGATAAGTTGTATGCATCAAATAACCCCATTGGAGTTGTGGGAGACATCATTTTATCGCTTCTCAATACTAACTCTCACGTGTATACCGTATCTCCCGTCGTGTCTGTGATTGAGAACTACGTTGGCCGTAAATACGCCTCGATGTACTTCAAAAACGACCAGGAAACATGTGGAGGATTGACGTTTTCCGGAGGTCTGTGGTCCAACATCACCGCCATGCACATGGCCAGATCTCTCCAGTTTCCTGACACAAAATTGCACGGGAATGGCCAGTACAAGTTCGCAGTGTTTGCCTCGAAACACTGCCATTATTCTGTGGAGAAAGCGGCAATTCTCCTCGGACTAGGCTCTGCGTCCGTGTTTAAAGTTAAGATCAACAAGGACGGGACTATGAATACAGAAGCACTTGAAGAGGCCATCACAAATGCGGTGGCTGACGGGTTCACGCCGTTATTTATAAATGCCACTGCCGGAACAACCGTTTTTGGCCTGTACGACGACTTGGAGGCGATTGGAGCCATTTCCCAAAAACACAAAGTCTGGTTTCATGTTGACGGGTCGTGGGGAGGAAATGTGGTGTTCTCAGCTGAGCAGAGCAAAAGGCTCAAGGGGTGTGAGCTTGCCAACTCCATCACAACGAACCCACACAAAATGTTAGGGGTTCCCAACACGTGTTCGTTTCTCTTAGTGCCGAATGTGAAGCTGTTCCAGACGGCCAACTCTTTGAGTGCCCCCTACTTATTCCACGGCCGTGAGAGCGACGAGGAAAACATGGACTTGGCCGACGGGACGATGGGGTGTGGTAGAAGACCAGACTCATTTAAATTCTACTTGACGTGGCTCTATTATGGGACTGAAGGCTTGAGGCAAAGAGTTGACCACGCGTACGCGATTGTGGCGGACTTTGTGGCGAAAATCTCGAAAATCCCCGGATTCCACTTGGTGCAGAGCGAGCCCCAGTGCTTGCAGGTTTGCTTTTATTACATCCCCAAACTGTTCCAGGGCACAAACTACACTCCCATGACCAGGTATGTGTCACGTGAGCTCCACCGCCAGGGCAAGTACTTGATGGATTTCTCGCCAAATCCGTCTGACGATAAGCACGGTGAGTTTTTCCGGGTGGTGTTCAATTCCCCAATTCTTACCGATACCGTTATTGACGATCTTATAAATAGCATTATTGATGCTGCGGAAAGGGCAGATCTCGCAGTTGAAATGTAAAGGCGTTTTGCAGATGAAAAAGGGCTTTTTAATGTTTGGCAACTACATTTGGATCTAGAGCCGATCTCAGGTAAGTGATTGCGAAGGCACAAGCCGAGTCATATCATGTAGAGTATGTAGAGGAAAAAAGGCATGATTTTGGGTAGCTTGCACTTCAGTATGATGATGACCGAATGCTTGAGTATTTATTTCTTTGATGTACTGTGAGGGTCGGCAAAAATCCCGGGCTAAAAATTGAAGGTGCCGAAATCCTGGATACCCGAATCGGAATCATAGATACTTGCTCGTTGGCGAGAAAACAGATTCTGAGATCTCCTGTTTCGCCGGCGCAACTCCGCAAATCTCAGATATCCCAAAACAGGCCACTCCATGTTGCATCGTCTGGGCTTTTCCAAAGGCCCCAAGTCCCGCAAATGCAAGATTGCACGTTATCGGTTTCCCCACAATCTCGTTAAAAATACCACGTTGCATTTTGCGACATTGAGCCGTGTGGTGATAATGCTGTACTGCATACAAACGTCGACGCCAGGGTTGACTAAGGCTGATTTCAAACAAGGTAAGTGGTTTCTGGACAGTTTTATGTGAGTGAAAGATAGACAATCACTCGTTAAAAATAAGGCGACTGTCACGAATAAATTGCATGACGGAATTGTGATGATAGTGAAAAAAAAAAAAAAAAACAAAGGACAATTAGGGGTTGAGGAAGTGTCCTCTAGTCGCGCACCTTACACAAGAATGGGTCCTTGTCGTAGACTACTTCTGTCACTTGAAAATGTCCACGTCCACTTGTAATCTTTCAGGTGCTGATAAACTGTCCGCTTAGCCATTGATGTTGACTGTAAAAAAAGTGCAGCGAGGTTTCGGAGAAAGATAGTAATGAACTGATGGAAAGTCTCATGTGTTTCTTTTTTTCCTTGCTTATATGAATCAATCTAATGCGAAACGACGCCTCTGACAAGAACAAAGAGAGCAGTATTCTTTCTTAACTAAATGATTTTTATTGTTTCTATTTGCTATCTTGCTTTTTTCTTGTTATCTAGAGATCGGTTTCCGTCTTGAGGCTCGGTAACAAAACCAAGTAACGTATTTGGGCCATTTGAGATTGTTGTTGCTTGACCTAATTCCATTATGGTCTGGGAGTGAGTTGGTCCTGGCTTCGGCGCTGAGCTGGCGAACTGGCCTCAAGTTCGCCCTGAACTGGCCCGCACTTGGCCCTAACATCCTCCAGAAAGAATATTCTGAGCGCGCGTCGGTGCCAAAGTCCCCCGGTCCTGCAAATCTCCCAGGCCCTATTGTTCTCTCGAGTTTTAGTCCCCTACAACAATAGATCAGGTTTACGACGGGAAACTGGCCAAAACAATAGGGTCTACAATGTACTTTCGTGTAAGCATGCAAGCTTTTCAAAACCAATGCAGTGGAAACTTTGGGGTCGGATCAACGTGAAGATCTGCGAGCACTTATAGAATCTTGCTCTCTTTTCACATGATCAAGTGACAATGCTGACTCCCGCACTCACGGGCCCTGCTGTACTATGTATCCGAAACGAGAGAAATAGATTTGTAAAAAGGAATGGAATAACCAAAAGATCGCCTCTCGTCAGCTCATCAAAGAAGATGACCCTTACACTTTGACCCGAAGTCAATGATCGGATTTCGAGCAGACCAGTATATCTTCGACAAGTGCCCACTTGCCTCTTTTTGGCCGCCACAAAAAGCCGTGCTTCATTTTGAGAGTGCCGACGCGCAATTTACCACCAAAGGCAAGACGAGGGGAGAAAGTGTCAAAAGAAACGGCATAGGCGCAGAAATAACAGGCGCATACAAACAGTACTATCCCGTGCTATATTGAATTATTCGTAGCTTGCCTTTGAACTTGCTTTTGTGGACAGATTCTCTCTCAGTTTGGGTGCCTTCTTCCTGGGCCATCTCAGAATTTTTCCCACACATATCACGGGGATTAGAGCTGATTTCCGCACTGCCGCTCGTTTCCGGTAAACTCCGCGGGTCGCCAAATACGGTAAGATCTCGAGCTTGCTTAGGCGCCCGCGCCCGCACGCGCCAGTATACAGGAAATGCAACATCGTTTCTGCTGATAGCGAACGTCCTGATAACGGTGCTCTTGAAAGAAGCTGAGTAGGGTATTTCGGAGGTGTTTTTTTCTGGCACCACCTGCCCTTGCCGCCCCTGCTGCACTGGAACCTATCCACCGCCGCGCGTTATCTCTTACCCCAGCTTTGCCCGTATTTATACTCCTTTGGTGCAATGCCAGGTAATTTTTTTTGCTTTGTATCTTTAGCAACTCGGTCTTGTTCCAATACTAAGAGAAGCGTGGCAGGTCCATTGTTGAATCGTTGTTTGCACCTGATAATTTTATTTGTGTCAAGCACGAGCTGAAGAAATCAAGAATTTTTGTTCGCGCCGGCTATCTCAAAACCTTTGGTTGATCTAGTTTCTGATCAAGCTTCAGATAAGTTCCATAGTCAAAGAGTTCACGGAAGTTCGCTTCACAAATTTACCAAATCTCACAAACCATTTTCCAGCTACTTTGATAAAAGAACTGCTTGCTGAAAATCTTGAACGAGCTCTTTTCCCTCAAAGGTTCCCCAGTTTTCCTTACCACATAAATTCCTTGACTTTCCTCCATCATGGCTTCAGAAAAAGATGCTGTCCACACCATCGTGGAGTCCCAGTCCTCGGATATGGATCATACGGAGGTTGTACGCCATAGCTGGGCAGAAATCGAGGCCTCTGGTAATTGGTACGACCGCCGGTATGTTCCATGGATCCCACCGTTTTCTCACTCGACAGTGCAGATCGTCTTGATGTCGTTTGTCATTTTCTTGACCCCTGGCTGTTTCAATGCAATCACAGGAATTGGAAACTCGGGGATCAGCGACCACAGAGTTGCCGACAATGCAAATGTCGCCTTATACTCGACATTTGCCACGATTGGTGCCATTGGAGGTGTGGTTTGCAACACGATCGGGGTCCGCGCATGTCTTGTGTTCGGTGGCACGGGCTACCTCATGTACACGCTTTCGCTCTTGGTATATCACTATAAACAAAACGCCGGGTTCTGCATTTTTGCAGGAGCCTACTTGGGCGTGTGTGCATCGCTTACATGGGCGGCCCAGGGCTCGATCATCATGTCGTATGCGTTGGAGAGCAAAAAGGCGCATGCAATCATGATTTTCTGGGTCATTTTCAACTTTGGCGCGGTGATTGGGTCGATCATTCCCTTGGCGCAGAATTTGGAGAGTGGCGAGTCCACCGTGAATGCTGGCACGTTTGTGGCGTTTCTCATATTGATGGGATGCGGCATTCTTTTGGCGTGTTTCTTGCTCCCCATGGACAAAGTGTACAAGCCAGACGGGACCAAGGTGATTGCGAAAAAACACCCCCGGCTTCAGGATGAGATCAGGGGCATGTTGAAAGTGTTAGTACACGAGCCCAAGATCTACTTTTTGTTCCCGATGTTTTGCGCTTCCAACTTCTTCTACACGTACCAGTTCAACGAGTACAATGCAGTGAGATTCAATGTGAGAACACGGTCTTTGAACTCGCTTCTTTATTGGTTCTCGCAGATGATAGGCGCCATTGTCTTGGGCATGATGATGGACTCCCCCAAGTTCTCCAGACCCACACGTGCAAGAATTGGATACGTGGTTTTGACTGTGACATCTTTGGCAATCTGGGGTGGAGGCTTGAAATTCCAATTGGGCGTCACAAGGGAGAACGTGGTGGACTTGGGCTTGATTGATTTCACACATAAACTGTACATTGGCCCCATGTTCTTGTACATGTTTTACGGGGCCTATGATGCCATCTTTCAGTCGTTCATCTTTTGGGTCATGGGCACGTTTTCCAACAACCCCAAGAAGGTGGCGTTGTATGCCTCTTTCTACAAGTCGTTGCAAAGTGCATTTTCCGCTGTAGCTTGGAGACTCGATGCCATTGGGGTGTCATACATCTCGATGTTTTCTGCCTCTTGGGGCCTTGTACAAGGCTCGCTTCTCGTTGCTGCACCTTTGATATTGTTCATGATCACCGAGACCACCAGCGCGGAAGATGACGAGATTGATGAGATCATGGATCTGTCGGAATTGAAGTCGGTCGCGTCGAAGCATGCAGAAAAAGTGCAGGTGTAATTTTCAGGTTGTGAGACGGGTAACGCTTTGGCTCGTACTAAATAGAAGTGATGTAAAATGCATAAACATAGATTAGAAA
>JAKTYO010000334.1:0-16191 GCA_030578735.1 Metschnikowia noctiluminum | reverse complement strand
AAACAAAAAAAAAAAAAAAAAAATCAAATGATGCGGCTTCCTTAGCACGCCTTGAACCGCGAGATTCGAAGCGGCTTTTGGGCGAGACGATGACAAATTTTCTACGTTTTAACAAGGGCGTGCCAAGAGTGGATTACTCAGTACATTATCCGGATTTATTACAGGTTTTTTATTCCATAGAAATATAGATTTTGGGTCGCCTAAAAACGGCTTCCTGTAATGCATATTGTTTCTTTAAAAAAAAAAAAAAAAAAAAAAAAAAAAAAAAGACGAGTTGCTTTTGCCGTGGTCACTACGTACGTTTCCTGGGAGCTGATTAGGGGTCTGTTACAGTTTTAGTCTTTTAATCTGTTGAGTCAGACAATAAAAAAAATTCAGTCAGTCGATTAAATTTATCAAGAAGTAAGAATAAGAATAAATACCAAACTGAGGTGAAGAAGAGCGTGCAGGTCTGGGGCATCAGGGGTTTTTTTTTTTTTTAAAGAAACATCATATTATAGGACGCCGCGGATAGACGCACAGGGAGCACGTTCACCCAGAGCTCAAAAACTGTAAAAAAACCTGGATCGCAATATATATTGTTTCTTTAAAAAAAAAAAAAATATCAATCTAGACGAGTAGGCATTATACTACTATTGCAAAAGTTTCCCCAGGGCTGTTATCCCTCATGAAAGCCTCTACTTCGATGGATATCGACCTCTCGTATCGTGTGATGTCATCGCCCCATCGGGTGTGAGTTCCGAGGTGCTCGAAACCACAGTTTATACGGGAGAGGGGCAAGAACCTGGAATCCCGCCTCCCTGAGCCTGACCATATAAACCTTTGCCTTCGCATGGCTTCGTTTACTGAGACGCAACAACAGGTCCTTCTTCCTTATTTGTGATCAATTAGATGGGAGAAGAAACAAATATTTTGACAACGTCATATGTTTAGTGAAGCGTCATTCTGGTGAGCTCGGACAAGCCCATTTTGGGTTAGTTGTTGATATGAAAAATACAAAACAACTGCATCTTAAGCTATGCGCCTATGAATTGATTTTGAATCAAAACACGCGAGAGCAACAGATGCGGTTGCTTGACGAGTGCGCGGTGGACTGGGCTCATTTTGCAGCAAATGAGTAAGTGATCGAAAACAACAAATTACGCTACCGCACTTCTTTTCTGATCGGCAAGCTATGCAGCTTCAAAAAATTTTCTTCATTTGTTCTCATGCTCACATTTTTCTTTGTACAAGTATACTATGTTCTTACGGTGCTTGTTCCGGTTCGGAATAGCAACGAATCTAGGCGTCACGAAAGTCGCGATATTCGCATTCGGAGTTTGTTAAGACACTCAAGGCAGTTCCTACACAGTAGTCCTCTGTTGAGATATAGACCCGGGATATTAAATCCTGGACTCAAACTTATTATTGATCACCGGTAGAGACCAAACCAGTCGTGGGTTTCCGCGTGAAGAGTTTTCACATCCCACGCCCGGTCCTGCTCACTATATGCAGTATACCGCTTCTCCGTGATGATTTATGTTAACAGAGTTTGAAGCAGCTCCGGCCGTGGCCGTCGGATATAGTTCTACCACAGTGAAATAGTTGATGAGCGAACTGTTGTATATACCGATCCCGCATTATCCGCCATTTGCATTGAGGTCATCGCTCATAGATAAAGATCCTGTTATTTGGGCCCATCTCTTGGAAGGTTACATCAAGCTTTGTGGAATATTATTAACTGGAGAGGTGAATTTAGATGTGAGAAGTCTGCAGCAATTTCACTTATTCCTCAAAGTCTTCTTGACAGAAACTTCCGAGGAGAAAAGCAAGATATTTTCTCTTGGTGCCATTAATCCTGACATTCGTGATAATACCAACACGCTTCGTGCCTATGTGTTTCAAGTCATTTGTGACTATGGGCTCGTCAAGATTGGGCTTAGCGGGGACTCTCTTTGGCATTTTGTCATGATATTTGTGGAGAAGAACGCATCCCTAGTTCGAGCCGTCTTGGCAGGCTCACACAAGTCTAAATTCAACGACAATAAGAAATCGGGGAAAATCTCAATGATACCTGTCTTACGAAAGCATTTACTTTCCTTAGTAACACATGGACAAATGCGTGATATCCATTTTCAAAGTCTAACAATGCTCCTAGGACAGCATGTGGCTGCACCCATCTCGACAACAGTGCATATTACCAGTGCTGGGAAAACCCAGAAGACTGGCAAAATGCTTGCGAAAGAGAAATACAAGCAGTCGGCGACTAATGCACTCCAATTCGCCGAACTTTTCGTTGTGGAAGACTGGATTGAGGAATTAGAACTGATATATGCTGATGGAAAGTCTGTTCATGCCGAAGAAGTGAAGAAATGCATGATCATAAGTGTGCTCTCTTTGTCAGTTTCCAAATTGGCTAAAATTGTTTCGACCATCGGCATACATGGTTCTGAGACAATGCTAATGGCCCCTCTCTTGAGCTCTATATTACTATCAGATGCCTACAAAAAGCTTAATCCTGGCCTCGAAGAAAAACTTCCGTTTTTGCGGAGCATCGCAAATGATGCCGTTAGAGTTGTTGCCAGTGCCGATATAAAATTTCTTTTAGAAATGTTTCCAGCCCTCACTAATGAAAAATTGAATAAGTTGCTTCTCAAATTTGACAACAAAATAGATAGAGCTACTAATGCTTTAGTTGAAGATCCTTCTCTCATCGATGTGTTGTCTGACGATGACCAGAACATCAGCAAACCTATCATATCAAATACTGAACTTGAGCGCGGGCTTGACCGGTTTAAGCTCTCTTCCGAAGAGACAAATGAGAGTTTCACAAGGAGTAACTCACAACCTTCGGCCCTGGACACCAAAAAAAGAACTTTGACTGCAGCTCTTCGTCTATTATACGAAAGTGACGAAGACGAGCGTGACGACACTTATGATGATCAAGAACACACCACTGGCACCGCATTTACGGAATCTGAGAAGCAGGAGAAATCGAATGGCCTGATTGGCTTGGGCGAAATTATGGACGAGGGATCCCACAAAAATCTGTCCCACGCAGTAGCCCCACTAGAGTTCGATCCCAACGAGGTGTTACTTTTCGGATTCTTGAGAGCAGGAGGTGATGCATTGTTCGAGAAAGGTTACAGGAAATCAAGCCAAAGGATAGACATGCGACTGAAGACGGGGTGGACAGACGAGCAAATTGAGGGTTGGTCGAGAATGCTTAAACGGTCTTCAAAGAGGTTTAGGCTTCTTGAGGAACACCACATGTTTCACAACTCGAACAAGCGAGCGCATAAGGTTAAGAGTGCAGAGGAAGCTCCCATACAAGCAAAAAACACAGAGAAAAATGAATCCTCTGACCGGAAATTAGATAACAAGATTGCCCATAAGAGGAACGAGGCAAATAAAGCCAAGAAGGCAAACCATAGCCGAAAGACGGGACACAGAAAAAAGACTAGATCGGAGCTGATTGGCATGCAGTAATGTGCTTGAGACTAATAGTTCGCATATACATAATCTTGATAAAATATCTTGACTCACCACCCATGATCGAACAACATGGAAACTGATTCGCCATTGTGAATCCTTCTGATAGCCTCGGCAAATATTCTGGATACGTCAATGACCCCCATCCTCTTCTCGCCCAAAAGACGAACATTGTCGATTTGCGGGATGCTATTTGTGGTGATGAATTTGTCTATTTCGGATACTCGGAGCTTATCAATAGCATCACCGCTGAGAATTGCATGTGTCACTAAGCAGTAGACGTATGAAGCGCCTGTATCCTTCAAAAGTTGTGCCGCGCGCGTTGCTGTGGTACAAGTGTCAGCGAGATCGTCAATCAAAACACACACACGTCCTTTGACATCTCCCACCAACATAGAAGAGCTGACTGTAGTGGAGTTTGTGGTGTTAATCGAGTCGGAGGCGGAGAGGATCGGAGAGCCTAGATGCGCGGGCGAAACTTTTATTCTTCTCTCCTTGTGTATCAAAGCAATAGAACAACCTAGCGCATCAGCGACAGCCGTGGCTCGCTTGGCGCCGCCAGAGTCAGGAGATACCACAACGCAACTTTTGTAGTCAGGAATGTAGTCCACGATATACCTCTTGAATAAAGACATCAGATAGAGATTGTCCACAGGAATGTTGAAGAACCCTTGGAACAGCGGGTCATGCAAATCCATGGTAATACATCTGTCGGCGCCAGCTGTAGTCAAGAGGTTTGCAATGAGTGTACCGTTTTTGCTCACCCATTGCTTATAGCCACTCACGTCTCTGCCGCTCTCATCAACAGCACCTAAGACATCGATCCCAGCAGAATTAGTAGCGATCTTTTTAGGTGTGTTAGCAAGTGATGCTAGCAGTCCCTGCGCAGCCAGGAACTCAGCGGCCTCCATCATCACTTTGGGGTTCTCGGGCTGTCGCGAGTAAGGAAAGTAAGGCAACACGGCAGTCACTCTCTTAGCGCTGGCAGTCTTGCAGGCCGAGATCATGATTAAAAGCTCAATAAAATTGTCGTTGACATGACCGCATCCGCTTTGTACGATAAATACATCTTTTTCCCGCACAGAGTCTTTCATTTCAATTGAAGTTTCCCCATTTGAGAATTTTCTCTGCTGCACCTTGCCCTCCTCGAGTGTGAGGTTCCTGCAAATCAGATTTGTAAGCGCAGGAAGTGAGCTGCCGCCAAAGACAACCACGTCCCTCATTATTCTGTTTGAGGCGTAATCTAAAATTTGTTTGACAAACGAATTGGCATGGTGTTTTTTCCGACCTGTTCCCAAGGGTTCGCGCGATTATGTCGCTTACTTGGTGTGCTAGTTAACATGACGGCCACGCGTTGCACCGCGCTGCATCTGCAAATTCTCTATTACGATCTATATAATACATTTGAGAAAAAAGAGACAAAATGAAGAGACGTTTGTTACTCAAGCGATAAGACCTCAATAAAACGGTCGGATTAGTGACGAGCCAAGAAATACTAGTCGTCGTTTGACCTCATGTGAGTTGTACATCGGGGAAAAGCTTAGAAGCCCAGCTTCTTCACAATCAGTTTCCTTCACCGACGTGGCGAAGAAAAAGTTCCGATCATTCAGAAAAGTTGGTGTGTGATAGGCCGCTTGACTGCGTGCCAGCATCATCAAAGTCTAATTTCGTAAGAGCCAGCGTGAGTGCAATATTTCACCCATTTCACAGTACGGTAGTTGCTTTTCTCTACAACTTTTAAAAATTTGACTTGTAAACCAGAAGCGCTGTACATGTCCATGTTGAAATCCAAGGTTATTTTTGGCTTGAACCATCCTGTGGCAGTAGGATGTACATCGAATTCGACAGATAGAAGTTGCTCCAGATCACCGTAAAACTTGGCAAACTTCCACAAAATTGTATTTTCTTGCATATCAAACTTGACTTTTCCATTAGAGCACGACATCGCCCTTTTGTCTACATTAATTGGAGCCACAATCTTTAGTACAACTCCAGTAGCAGCAGCCTTCGGCGAGAAATTTGACAGCATTCGTATTTTAAGATAGGTTCCACTACCATCCTCCACAATACTAGGCATAATGTTGAAGGGCAATGGAAAAGAATCATTAACACGGTATGACATTAGCTGAAACGTTCCATCCGGAGGTACAAATCGTATCACTTTTTCGGAAGTGTACTTTGCTAGATCAACACACTTATGAAAATTAAAATCTTCAACAGAGATCGATTCATCGATATCACGGATGTGGTCATCAGAGAGGCCAAAACGGCACACGGGTGTTCCGGAGAGGTGTGATTTGAGCATAATTGTGCCGTCAATGTGTGACCTTAGATGATTTCCTCTGGAGTCCAATAAAAGTGTAATTTTTTCATCCACATTCATAAAAATTTCGTTTTTGCGGTATTTGATATTTTTTTCTCTCCAAGAAACATTGGAAGGATCGTAAATCAGATCAATGGAGCCAAGTTGAGCTGTCTTGTCTGTGAGCGACCTTTTCAGGGTTGTATATTCACCGTCTTTATGTGGGATCTTCAACGACGAGAAGCCTGGCACGACAGATGCCAAGTATGCATAGTCCATGTTCGTAGGGTATCCGAGCTCAACAGTCTCACCTAAAATGTCGAAAATCATGGAGAAGTTGCCTGTTACATCTTCTTCAGTCAACAGATCAGATCCACGTGTAAAGAGGTGCTCGAAGAGGTCAAGCAAATGGTGCAAAAACTCAAAAATAGTTGCAGAGTCTTGATTCGACCGTGCCACAGCAACAAGCCACAAGGTTCCCGATCGAATATATAAGAATGAGGTGGAGCCAAGCGTAAGAACTGGCAGTCTGCTTGCGTACGTTGCAGACGCCGAAGATCCGATTTTTCCAGCGGAGTTTATCACTTGAATTCGAAAAACATCCGCCACATTCTTTTTGACACCTTCTTTATAGAATCTGGACATCAAAACATCTCCTTTAGAGTTGAAGATTAGTAGTGATGTTATCATGATATTGACGCTTGTGAAGAACAATGAGTGAATTGGTGCGAATGGCACCTAGCAATTGGCCCTTGCCCTAAGCAAAGGTGATCGCGGTGATAAGACATAACCGGACACCTAATGCTTCTTTTTTTTCTGGTGAGAAAAATGCCAGAGATATAGGTACAAAGTTAAAAAATTTTATGATTGTGAAAAAAAATAAGAAGCACAAACTGGATTAGTAGAAGCTCGATGTTCCTCGCAAATTGAAGCCAGCCGTGTTTTTTTTTTGTTCTATAAGAATATCATATTATAGGACGCCGCGGATAATTGTACAGGGAGTACGTTCTCCTAGTGCTTAAAAACTATAAAGAAGAGAACCTATAATAGATCGCAACATCAATCTAAGCGAGTAAGTGCTGTGCATCTACACTCCCAAAGTTTTTTCAAGGCTGGTACCCCTCATGAAAGCCTCTACTCCGATGGACATCAACCTCTCGTATCGTGCGATGTGATGCAATTGTTCGCCTGAAGTCCTAGAAGTAACAGGGTTGCAAATCCGGGCATTGTTCACCAAGAATGACATCACAACGCGAAATTATCATCTTTTGTTTATTAATTTTTATTCGGGAAAGCCTCTCTCACTCAGACGACAGGTTCCCGAGATTATTGGAATTCACAAGACAAAGGGAAGAAGATCTCTTCAGCATGTGAGTCTCGTGGTTCAATTTCAAGTTTGAAACTTTCCGCGTCCTCTCCATCAAAAGATTATATGTTCACGAGATTAGCACAGCGGGGAAGACTTCTACAACGCTTGTACATTATACAGCGAGCTCACCAGGTAATCGGTGGCAGTGCATAGTATGGTCAGTTCTTGCTAAGGCAAAGTTCCTCTCCATATTACGGAATCCACAGTTTTTGTTTTTCAAACTTTAGGGGAAGCGCGTACCCCGGATTTCCAAAGCGGCGTTCCCTGAGTTCCAGTTACATGTCACATTGACGCGCATTTAATCACTTAAGGATTTCGTCCATGGCCAACGCACGATTGAAGCAGGGATAAACAAAAGGCGCCGGAAACTTCTTTACTCCTAGCTTCGAAAGTAGGTATTATGCTCAACTTAAGATGCTTTGGGATATGTAAGAATGATAGCTTATTACGTTTCAGACCCTCTTGAATAAATATGGAAGAGCTGCAAAAAAAAAGTCACCTTTGAAAACTAAGGCACTACGTGGGGTAGGAAAATTTGTACGAATTTTTTTTCGACCATCTAAGTTCTACTTTTGTGTCTGATTTTGAGATCGGTTAAAAGCCCACAAAAACTGTTGACTCACCAAAAAAACCCCGCATTTCCAAACTGGTTACCGACCTTCCCGTGGACTCTGTTCGTGGTCACGTATCGAGAACTTGTCTGAAAATTCCGGATAGCGAAGGGGCGACCCCGGCCAAATCTAGTCGCGGTGTGAGGTATTGGGTAGCGAGCGATAGTAAAATGACAATAGCTTTCATGCAATTACAAAACAGCTCCGGGTCAACATCATTCTGGAATTTGCTCATCATTTGTTCGCCTTAGCAGCATTTATATAATTTTTATCTAGTGAGCGAGAGCTCGGTGAATCTAGAATTCAGGGCGACTTAAGCAGAGAGCTTACCCGGATTCTCGAGAAAAGTCATTGCCACGGCAATTTTGCGCGAGGGCCACCGCATCAATCTGGTGTCACTCCAAAAAGAAATGATTCACAACAAAAGTTATTCGGAACAAAAAAAAATTGTAGACATCTGGTGATTGCATGTGAGTCTAGTAAGTGAGTGATGACACAGTATATTGCTCCCAGCTTGTTGGCTACTCATGAGTTTATAAGTTTTCTTTTCGATTCCAAAAACATGGCGGTAGAAAAAAGATTTAAAGAAATTCTTCAACTTTAACAAGATTGTGAAGCTGAGGGGAGGTTTGAATAAAGTTCGTTCTCATTCATGTTCCTCGTCACAGGAACTTAGGAATCGAAGCGCATGAGACTCGACACTGATTATAGCCAAACAGAAAACAATCATTGCCGGTCACAATGCAAGCGACAGTTGAGTAGTGCATCGGAAAAGATGCTTGTTTTATCAACGACGTCAAAAAGATATTGTAGGTCAATTTGAGCAAAGCATACGGACGTCATAAGAATTAGTAAAGTAAGTCAAAAGGGGTTCGCACTAGGGCGTTTGCCGAAGCAGGATTGGCTGTGTGCCCAGAAGGCAAGTTGGCAAGACGTGAAAGCAAAAATAGAAGCCACAGGTAGACATGTCTAGCTAGCGACCGACCCCACGTTTCGAAGCGGCTCTCCTGCACTCAAGCCGACCTTTGGCCTTTTCGCCTCATGTGCACCCTTCTGACCCGGATCCGCACATAGAAATTCTCGGCTGCCGCACATACCCCTCCTAATTGCCGTGAACTCCACATTTCGCAAATGCATGCTTTCCAATATAAAAGCGAAAGGTATCCCCACAAATGTATCATTGGCGTCACAAAAAATACCATCATCCCAGTCCTTTGGAAAAGATATAAGGGAAAACTAAACGAAACTGAAATATCACGGACAAAGCAAGAGCCTATTACCTTTTTGGACAGGTGTCATAGCGTTAGATAAGCTCTCGAACCTCACGAAACCAACAATCACACCTTCCTTATCGGGACCTCTAATAATACACCACAGATTAGAAATCCCTCAAATACCTTATAAGTCAGGTCTATCACGGCAACCATCTCGGAAAGTTAAGTCCTCAAAATATTCAAAACTTTCAATATGAGCTTGGATATCTCAAGATTGAATTTGAAAAATGACAGCGACGATGCTGCATCAGTCCAGTCTTTCAGAAATGACTATATCGACACGCCCTTTTCAGGAAAACAGGAGCAGTTTGAGCAAGTACTCGACATTTTGGACTCTACAGGGTTTATTCCGGAAGCTTTAATTGAGCTGGAGGCTAATTGGTTTTATTCTTCGTTAGGCATCGACGACGTGTTTTTCGCACGCGAGTCCCCTCAAGGAATCGCGTCCCACATTCACTCGCTTTACTCGTGCAAAGTGCAAGCTTTTGCCTCTGGTATAGATGCTCAGGATAAGCCTTTGATCCGTTACAAGAAAGAAGCCGAGGACCATGCAGTTTTTTTCGACACCTACATTCCAGGAAATGTGAGCGGCCCAGGCAGCTTCGATGTGACCATTGACGACAAGTACATCGATTCATCCTCAGGCAAGGACGCCTATAGGCTTGAGTATTTCTCGGCTCCATTGAACTACAAGAGCGATCCTATTTTGTCTGGCGTTTCACAGAAGGTTTCCGCCAATCAAGCATCAGAAGCGATTTTTGCACTGCAAATTGTGAAATGTCACTTCGTTTACAGAGTCAACTATGCTCAGCCAGGCGTTGATGCGAATGAGACTGACATAAACCAAATTGGGGACGAAACATTTCTCAAGATTGCCTCTCCGAATACAAAGTCTCTTTACGCCGAAATCATCAAGTGTGTTGTGGGAACCACGGGACCTGTAATTCAGCACTTTGCGGTTGAGGAGTCTGAGGAATACAGAGTGGTCATTGGATATCGTCAGCAGACCTCCCCACACTACAATTCTGCCCTCTCGGAATTGGCCGATTACTACAAGCTCACGACGACTAGAAAATACGTCGAGCAATTTGCTAACGGCGTGACAGTCATTTCCATGTACATCAAAGCTAACCACATGGGTTCAAAGAAGACCCCTATTGATTTGCTGATTTATCAGGTGATCAAGGAGGCCTCGTTGTTGTACTGTATCCCGCACAACTTTTTCCAGGAGTCTTTCGTCAAGAATGAATTGTCTTTGCAGGAATGTGTCTATTCTCAGTGCGGTGTTATCTTTGTAACACACTTCTTGAACAGATTGGGACCAGAGTACACGAAATTGTCGCAGTTGCTCGATCCAAGCAAACTGATCCAGCATGCAGAGGTGTTGAACTCTTTGAAAAAACGTTTGCGGGCAGAAACGTATACTCAAGAATACATCAAGGAGGTTTTTAGCATCCGAAAAGATATCGTTCGGAAACTCTATCGCCTGTTTGCAGATGTCCACTACATCAGACTGTCCATGGAAAAAACGTTGTCATACCAAAGACTCTCTCAGATAACTCCAGTGGGATCAGAAGAGGACTTTAACCATTTGCTCAACAGAGAATGCTCGCAGAACGAGCATCACGCGATAGTTTTGAGAGCACTTTATATGTTCAACAACGCAGTGCTCAAGACAAATTTTTACACCTCGACAAAGGTGGCGATCTCATTTAGATTAAACCCTTCGTTTTTGCCTATTTCTGAATACCCCGAGACTCCTTATGGAATGTTCTTTATCGTGGGCTCCGACTTCAGAGGCTTTCATATCAGATTCCGTGATATTGCGCGAGGCGGGATTCGTATTGTTCGCTCAAGATCTGTCGACGCGTACAATGTGAATGTGCGAAACTTGTTTGATGAAAATTACAATTTGGCTTCTACTCAGCAGAAGAAGAACAAGGATATCCCGGAGGGTGGCTCTAAGGGTGTGATTTTACTTGACCCCGGTGCAGCACAAGACACACCAAAAGCGTCTTTCGAAAAGTACATTGATTCATTGATCGACTTATTGCTCAAGCAACATGTCCCAGGATCCAAGGAAAACTACGTTGACCTTTACAACAAGCCTGAGATTCTATTTTTGGGCCCGGACGAAGGAACTGCCGGATACGTCGACTGGGCAGCCCTTCATGCCCGCGAAAGGGGCGCACCATGGTGGAAGTCTTTCTTCACTGGTAAGTCACAACAGATTGGAGGCATTCCACATGATGAATACGGTATGACTACCTTATCAGTTCGTGCCTACGTAAATAAAATTTACGAGAAGCTCCAAGTGGACGATGCAAGCATCAGAAAGGTGCAAACAGGTGGCCCAGATGGTGACTTGGGATCCAATGAGATTAAACAATCCAGAAACGAGAAGTATGTTGGTATAGTGGATGGTTCTGGTGTGATTGCGGATCCTAATGGGTTGGACAAGCACGAGCTTCTTCGTCTTGCTCACGAAAGGAAGACCATCGATAACTATGACAAATCAAAACTTTCCAACGAGGGTTTCGTCGTTTTGGTAGACGATGTTGACGTCAAGTTACCAAATGGTTCTGTTGTGACTTCCGGAGTCAGTTTCCGCAATACCTTTCATGTAAAATTGAAGGAAATTTATGGAACAAATGGTGTTGATTTGTTTGTCCCTTGCGGAGGGCGCCCGGCAGCAATTGATACCAACAATGTCATGGAATTGATCGATGAAAAGACCAGAAAGAGCATTGTACCCTTTATAGTGGAAGGCGCGAACCTTTTCATCACTCAGTCAGCGAAGATTATATTGGAGGGTGCTGGATGTATAGTATTCAAAGATGCATCGACTAACAAAGGTGGCGTCACCTCATCTTCATTGGAGGTTTTAGCTGCTCTTTCATTTGATGACAAGGGATTTTTGGAGAATATGTGCGTTGACAGAAATGGAGTCAAGCCAGCATTCTACGAAAAGTATGTTTCTGAGGTTCAGAAGAAAATTGTCTCCAACGCGCAATCTGAGTTCGAAGCTTTATGGATGCTCAAAAACCTGGTTTGTGAGCCAATCACGGAATTATCTGATAAACTTTCTAAGGCGATCAACAAATTGGCAGATGAATTGGCTAACTCGAAAGAGTTATGGAATGACGACCATGACTTTAGAAACGCGGTCTTAATAGATGCCCTTCCGCCTTTGTTGTTAGACTCAATTGGCATCCAGAAGATTTTGCAGAGAGCTCCGGAAGCCTATCTTAGGGCTTTGTTTGCTACTAACTTGGCCTCGAAATTCGTCTATTCAAGAGGCGTGGACTCAAACCCTGCTAAGTTTTTAGAGTTCATCTCGTCGATCAGAAAAGAATTTGTGGTGAAAAAACTTTTGTGAGCGCGGTCATGGGAGCGACTACACGGCCACCAAATGCTTTATAAACTCAAATCCAAGTATTATTATGATCATACACAGGCAGTCTAAATAAATTGATACCTTAGAGAAAGTTATTAAATTAGAGACCAGCAATACTATTCACAATTCACTTTTCAGGCTATGAGTCACGCGTCCCAGATTTCGGGCTGGCCTCCTCGATCTTACTCATGATTTTATTTCTATTGACAACTTCCTCATTGATTTGAGATGTCGCATAATCTCCAATGAGGGCAAATATGATCGTAGAGCCTCCGATGTAGTACCTTACTTTTACAGGAAGACTAGTCCACTTCTGCCAAAGACCCATTGATGACGTTGAAAACAACAATTGAATTGCGAATATACAGCTAATGGTCGTGGGAAACTCAAGACTCAACTCGAACTCTCAAAATTGCGAAATCGCGTCCTCAGAAAGAGGGGGCGAGATAGCCGGCGTTGATCTTAATGCAATACCGTATCGGGTCAAATTTTGACCCCATCAGAAGGCGCTTGTCATTGATGAACAATGAAACGCACTAAGGGACGAAAAAATCTGGTTTAATGACATGTGTAACGATCAAGATTCACCAATGGGGGCATATCCCTCGCTTTTTTTTTTTTTTTGTATTTCTTCGGCATGGAGGCTGCTGTGATTTGCAGGTATCGCGAGCTGAGGTGCCGGTCTGCAACAAACTGTTCTTCAAAAGAATTGAAGACATATGAAACACTTTGAAAACATATGAAAATCGCTAAAAGGATTTCCAAGACAGAAGCAAAACTCCCTCCTTGTTGCCTTCGTGTGCATCCAAGGGATCACTCTCTAATTTTTCTCGGAACGTATAAACTTGAAAAGGAAACGGGGAAAAGACATGGCACAATCGAAATTCTTCGGCTTTTCAACGGCAAACTTGAATTTCAAGAGACAGCTGCCATAACACTGGCAATTTTGGACTTGAAGTTCAGTCCCACTAACTGTCTGATTTTGGCTCTGGCTCATTCAACAGGCCAAGTTATCATCTGGGAGTTCCACAATGAATTAAGTCAGAAGGCGTCATTTCACATTGCGGAAGAAAGCAACCTAGTGACTTCTATAATTTTCTCTCCATTTGATTCTCAGAAGCTCCTTGCAACTTTGACTTCGGGCGATATTCTTATATTGGACTTGAAGTCTGGAAGTTGCGATCAATTTCTTACAAGTCATACTTTAGAATGCTGGACAGGTGCTTTTGGCGAGGTAGGGCCCTCACGAAATGTTGTTTTTTCTGGCGGCGATGATGCGTCCCTAATCGCACATGACTTAAGAACTATGGACAAGATCTGGTCCACCAATCATAGACACCATGATGCGGGTGTGGTTCTGATTCTCTGTCCTGGAGAAAAGTGGTTGTACAACAGGCCAAACAATCTTTGGACAGGCTCGTATGACGACAATTTACGGATATTTGATTTGCGAATGCTAGACGGCGAGGATGGGCCATGTTTATTCTCGAGCCTATTGCCTCTGGAAATGGAGAAGAAAAATCTCAACGGTGGAGTATGGAGGCTAATACCATCACCCGTCTCGGATGATGTCTTAGCTTGCTGCATGTACGACGGTGCACGAGTTCTCAGTCCAACCGCTGATGTCGTGGATGTAAAAAGGTATTTTAAGGGAGATCACGAGAGCATGTGTTACGGCGGTGATTGGCAGGACCCGGACACCATCGTCACCTGTTCATTTTACGATAATGTTATACAGGCCTGGCTGCCATATGAGGAGCATTAAAGAAGTAGACGTAATTATACAATAAAACGCTATCAATTTTGAAATATTATTCCTACGTCTGTAAAGGCCGCATTTCCATACACAACTCAGTAGCTTGATAAATCGAGTGGAAGAGACGATCCTCTTCCACTAGGATATAATTTTTCCTTGCCCTCAAATCGCCGCGGATTAGGAAGGGCATTTTTGTTGCTGAATTTGAACCTCCCGTCCTCGATCACAATCTTTCTGGACTCGTTGGCTGCTTTACGATGCAGTGTGCTTATTGTATAGGTCAGTGCTGAAATTTTTCGAAGATTCAGTCCAGCATTTTGTTGTTGATCCAAGAAGCTAGGTGGCGGGGGTGGCGGAGCGGTCTTTTTGTGTTTAGAAAACAGCCGCGACGATGTCTGTAAGTTAGGAGGAGGAGGAGCAGCAGAAGGAGGCAATTTTGGTGTATCATGGGCCACTGAGGGGGTCAAACTTGGGTCCTGGCGATCGATAATGATAGCCTGATGATATTCCTGGGCATTCTCGCTCAGGCGTGAGAGAGAACTCACAACTTTCAGGCTCGTAGGAGGTGGTGGAGAAGGTATCGGTGAAGCTTTCGGAATAGGTGAGACCAGAGAGCGAGATGGAATAGGGACCGCAGGCGGGTTTTGTCGCGTCACCGGCATCAGGTGGTTGTGAGGTGGAACTGAAGCTGATGGCCGACTTCTCAGCATCAGCGACAGACCTATAGGGGTGGAGTTTTCGCGGCCAATTTGGGTGGTTGAAAAAGCCGCGGACTCATCCACAACAAAGTCATCATTTCTTTTGGCATTGATCTGTTCGAGAAAAGGAAGGGCACCTCCAAGAGATGTATTCTGAGTCGTCGCAGGTCGTGATAAAACAGACGACAGTGGTGGCGGGGGTGGCGCCAGCGGGATCGAGGGACGAGAAGGGGTAGAGCCCGAATCCATCATAGGAGTCATAAGATCAGAGGCAGCCGGTGGCGGTGGAGAATGAGGTGGAGGAACAAAACTTGAAGTCATGGAATGCAGTAAGCTTGCGGGTTTCACAGCTTGAGGCTCGTCGCGTCGAGCATTGATTTCCGCTAGAAAGGGAAGCCCTCCGGAAGAAGTTGGGGCCAGAGTCAGGGAAGCTGCAGCCGTCGCACCAGAAGGCCTTGTGGCCACTGAGTCTGCCAGAATATTGAAAATTGGCGGGGGTGCCAGTGGCAATGGTGGAGGCACTGAGGATGGGACGGATGGGCTGGCCACAGGCAAAGCCGGAACTGAAATTGAAGGCAGCAGAAGCGCACTATGTGACGCAGGCGGAGACTCTCGAGTTTCGGTCGAGCTCACCGATGAGAAGGACAGGGACCTCAAGTGGGTCAGCTTTTTTGGCCTGCTTGGCGGAAGCCTTGGCACTTTTAGCGTGGACTCTGGCGGTGCTGCTGGCGCTTCTCGAGGAGTCAGAGTAGACGGCAACGGCGGCGGGCCGAGATCAGGTAGTGGTGGCGGCATTGTGCCAGGAATAGGCGGAGCTCGTCTTTCATTGAGGATATGAACAGTCTTCCTCGGGGGTGGCCTAGTCTTCGGAGCAGACGGCGCTACCGATGCAGACGGCACGGTAGTTACAGACACATTAATTTGCGGGGCGCTGGGCGGCACTACCCCCAAACGGTTATTCTTCACCGATTTGAGCTTTGGCATTCCGCCCGCGAATATATCACCCAATTGTGGGCCCATTGGCAGGGGTGGAGCAGCAGAGGAAGCAGACAGTGATGCGACAGAGCTACCCAACGAGGCCATAGAGGTTCCAATTCCCAGAGATGCTGGCTTTGAACTGAGAATAGGCTTCGACTTATCCACAGTGACAGTTTTCTTGAGTTTCATGCCCTTGTGAATATCTCCTAGTAAGGCGTCGCGGCCAGGAGGCAATTTTGCCAGCGGTCCTGCCGGAGTATCAAGTTTGGGCACACCCATGGGTGGAGGCGGTGGGGGCGGTGGGGGCGGTGAGGCAAGACCAGCCATTGTGGTGA
>JAKTYO010000333.1:0-16219 GCA_030578735.1 Metschnikowia noctiluminum | reverse complement strand
TGTCATGTAACCATCACTTCAATTTTTTTCTTCTGTTTGATCCTTCTGAATAAAAGACTTATTTTGCCTGATTAATCTGATTACAGGACTAAAACTTTTTTTTTTTTTTAAAACTATATTTTTTTTGTCTGATTCATCTGATTAAAGGACTAAAACTATCACGAAATTATATAAAAACCTCTAACCTTTTTTTTTTTTTTTAAAGAAACAATATGCGATGAATCTTTAAAAAAAAAAATATGCATTACAGGAAGCCGTTTTTAGGCGACCCAAAAAACTATATATCTATAGAATAAAAAACCTGTAATGAATCTGGATAATGTACTGAGTAATGAAGGTCCCCAGCCTTCCCGGGCCCTAAACCTTCCTCCTTACACTAGCCGCTGTGTATGGTAGTGTCAACTGGTCAATGTTTTACTTCGCGCCAACGCTCGTTTTAATTCACGAGCCAGAAGATCTTAAAGGACCACTCCCCCTAGCTCTTCTCGTCGGCGAGAAAGATAAACACGGCGAACTGTCTCAACGTACCAATTAAGGTTGCGTAAATATCTAAAAGTATGATTTGATGGAGCCACCATCGAGTTGAGAGTCATTGGAGTTTGCATGGAGAGTGTTCCACACTATGTTTGTACAGCCAGCTCCCAAGAAACGTACCTAGTTTATTAAAGCTTAATTATATTATTGCGGTAAAATTTAGGTACCCTAAAGCTCGATAAAATATTTGATACATGAATTTTTTTTTTTTTTTTTTAAAGAAACAATATGCACTTCGTAAAAACGTCCAAATGGGGTAATGTTAACTCAAACTAAAATACAAAATTGTTTTTTATGTTCTTTAACTTTGAGTTTTTCCCAGAAATCCTCTTGGTGGCCAAGCTGGCCAAGGCGCGAGACTGTAAAATCAACTGTAATCTTGAGATCGGGTGTCCGACTCACCCCCGGGAGATGATATCTTTTTTTGGTCCTTCTGTGTTTTTCAAAAAGTTTAATTTGACCACGCTGCCAATAATCTAATGACGCACAGAAAAGATTGCTTTTTGACTTCGCTTAGAGATGATGAAGTACGTTTACGAGGCTGCGCGAAAAGGCAGTTGCTTTTTTCGAATCAACGAGGACAAAATGCGTGTTTTACCAAGCCGCGCAAAGTTTATCATGCTAGGAGCGAGCACACTTTTTAGCTATGCGTAATCCTCCGAACATGCTCCACTTGCAGCTATGCTTGGGTGCATTACCTCGTCTGAAAATTGTTACGCTAGCTGCGTAATATTTCTGCGCATTTGCTGAAGCAGAATTTTTGGACGATTCAAATCTCATATGTAACGGATCTCCTGCACATCCCGTAGAACCAACAATCGGGTGAGTAGAATAGCGTTGTTTTTGTAGGAAGTTCTCAAAGAAAAAAAAGGATCTCAATATAGTTTGAGAATTTCGTTTGAGATTGTCTATTCTTTAAGATTTCATTTGCTTTTTGCAAAGAATTCAATGAAGCTGTTGCAACTTTTCTGTCGGCCCAATTGTCTGTGTAGGAGATTGCACTGCTCTGACACGCGCGATATTCTGGCAATTCGCCCTTCTTGCAAAAGGATTTGCGGTAGGTTGACTCTATTTCGAATATGCTAGGAGTATTTTTGTGGTATACAAAAATATACTGGTATACTAAAAAAATTGAAGCATTATTTAAAGATGAAGATTCCCGCAAATGACTTCTGCCTTTTTCCCGCCATCCACAATTTTCAGCAGTCCGAATTACACACATTCGCCTCTGCTATTGTAAGTCTTCCAGCGAAAGAAGACCCCCGAATCAAATCGACAAACCGGCGTTTCTACTAAAAGCAAAGAAGAAACAACAAAATCTTTGATAAAGAAGAACCTTAAAAAAAAAAAGAAATTCAAAACGACAGATCAAGAACTGACTGATTTTATTTTGAAATGATCAGTTCTCAAGGTTTCGATTCAGAAACCAAGTTTCCTACCCTTCTATTCGCAGGTTTGCTGGAGAATTGTTCTAGCAGCTCATGGAGGAAAGGAAAAGCGGAAGATTCAACGAGCAAAGACAACGCTTTGTTTCCTGGGCCTTCACAAGAGTCGAGAGTCGCCAAAATAAGAGTTCAACGTGAAGAGGAGCAGTTCGCAGACCCTTGTCTTAACGTAGACCAAAAGAGTGTCGACGAGTACAGCTCGCCAACGGTGGACGCGGACATCGTGAGCAATATGCTGGAAAGTGAAGAGGACGCCAGCGACTTTGACTCGTTTGCATCTTCGGAAGGCGATCCATCGTCGAATGGCTATGGTAATGTACCACCAAGTGCTTACCGTTTGCCAAAAAATGTCTGGAATCTTTTGCTGGTACAAAATTACGAGAGGCACTTTGTCTCGAGAGTATCAAGCAGGGTTCTTGGCGGAGGAGAGCTTGGGCATGAACAGGATTCTGGAGCCGATATGCCTAACGTTGTGGACAACACTCACCCAACTATCAAGTCTTTCTTGCTGAAGATTGCTGCAAGGGGTAAGGAGAGAGGAATTAGGGCTGTTCACAAGGCCAGCAGAATCAGAAGAAACACCCAGACCGCGTTGAAGACGTTTACACGGGATACGATTCTGAAAAATTCCAGATATTCTTTGAACAAATCCAGAGCCTGGAGAGGTTTCTTCCGTGGCCATGAGAAAATGTCGGACTCCCAAAATGGAAATCAGGTGCCATCGACCTCAACAGGGATCGACTCGAATGGTGCTACAGACCCTGAAAGTGATTTTGCCGGTCACAATTCGAGCGAGAATGTCTTTTATGGCCCGGGTGACGATGGTATGGAAGAAGGTTCAAGTATTTCAAGCACTTGGACTTTGGAGGATGACGTGTCGAGTGACCAAACCATTTGGAACAATGGCCGAATCGTGTTTGTGCCCCCGACAGCCGCAATACCCGAGCGCTCACCTGTCGTTGAATTGCGACCAGAGGTTGCTGAGGTTATCGAGGCGGTGGAACCCGCTTCAGTGGCCCCGGTTTTATCTGAAGAGCTCGAGGAAAACCTCATTTCTATGGAAAATTCCCAGGTACAGTATGGCACAGTCGATTACAGAGAGTGCGAAATGGAGCCCATCAATTTTGCAGCCGTTGTGTTCAACGACGCAGAAATCGCACTTGCGCCTGCACCGGCGCCTGCACCCGCGCCGGTTCTTGTACCAACGCCCGCGTCTGTGCAAGAATTACGCACAAGGAGCCATGTTATGCACGAAATATACTTAGCCGCGCCTAGAGTTTGCACGCACTGGCCTGGCTCCAGAAGAGATGCAGTGCCTGAGCTGGCCGAAGCTTCTTCCCCGGATATCTGCGACGATGAGGTCTTATATTACGGGCCTCCACACAACTTCACTGACTCACCAGTGGGCTCACCTGGCCTCTGCGGATTTGAATTGTCTTCACAATTGCCGGAAAACGACTGCTTGAACTGTCGTTTGAGTCGTCCTGAAGCGGGATCTGCGCCTCGCAACGATGCAATGTCTTTTGACTCAGGCTCAGAATATACGCCCGTGGTGTGGCCCTTGATGGATATCACACATTCGAAAACTTTGGTGCACATTTCGTCCAAAGAAGGGTCATCAGATGATGTGACGGGGAAGCCTCTCGAAGAGGCTAAGGTCAACAAAAAGTCAGGGAGGGGCATTGCGAAAGTCTCCAGCAACGCTCTGAGTGCACATCATTCTGCAAAGGAGAGGGTTGGTGTTTGGGATTGTAAATTGTCAGAGTATCCAGGAGAAGACAGAATCTTGAAGCAATTGACAACTGTTCCTAAGCCAATCTCGAACGGAGTTGTGGAAGAAGGCTATTCCAAGAGCCACCATGCTAACCAGGTGTCCGAATATCACGAAGACACCGAGGACCTCGAAAAAGAATGCCGCGATAATCTTTTCGACAAAGATGTGTGGGAAGCAACTCGGTCTATGCTTTTGAGAGTCGAGGACGACACCGGCTTCTCAAAGCTTGCTGAGGCCCATGCGTCGGATTCATCCTGCGACTCTGTCTGGTCTGGGTCTGAGTCCGAAAACTTAGGTGGTATAGCGGATGACGCTGGCTCAAAGTGTCCTGTGAATATGGTGCTGGTGTTTGGCAAGTGTGTCCCCGAGCTTCCAGGCTTGAAAAACTTAGACAAGGCTCAGGCTGACGACGATAGCGACGAAACCATCAACGCACTGCGCGAGGCACATCTTCTTGTTCTGGTGATGTACAGCTACCGTCAGATTTTCGCACATGCAATCAAAACTTCTGTCTTGCCTTGTGGAGACAAGGTCAGAAAGTTAGTGCGTGAAATTTTGCTTGTCAAGACTCTCGAGGGAGAGTTGGCGCTTGATGTTGGTCACATTAACCGTGAACTTGCCACTATCAGACTCTTATTGGAGGTCGGCTGCGAGGTTCAAGGTATCTATTTACAAGCTAGGATCAGAAAGTGCCGTTCTCTGTTGGGCTCGGCCGAAGTCAAATTCAGAAAGATCCACGACAGACTTTGCCTGCTTGAGCATGGTTACCTTTCCAGCATCTCTGGTCTTGTTGACTCAATCGCCAATATTGGCCGCATGAGGGCTCGTATTCTTGCCAAATATGACAATTTCCATGCCCTCAGTCTGACTGAATCTGATACAGCTTCTGAAGGTGTTCGCCAATGGACGCACATGGAAGAGTATCAAAAGATGACTGCTTGGTATACCGAACTCGATGTGGAAGACTTTCAGAAGCTCTTGAAAATGGACCTTGACATTTTGACTGCATCTTCCAATGCCATCTCTAGAATGGTCCAGCTGGTGCACAACAATCTCGATGCCATGGAGAGGGAGCTAGAGTTGAGTCAGTGAATTCAGCTCAAGTTGTTTTGACGTGCCTTTTAAGAGGTTCACTTTACTTGATTGTTAAAAAAAGAAAAAAAGAAAAAAAAAGAAAAAAAAAAACCCCTCAAAAATAAACAAAAAAATCTAGTTTGTAATTTTTAAAACACAGTTGTTTGATTTGATTTACTTTGTAGATTGAACAGAACTTAGCAACTCGAAATTTTGATGGTGAAGAAGCTGATATGTAGCTCTATCAAAAACTCCTATTCTTGTAAAGTAGCTACACAACACAAAGCTCATGCAACTATGGCGCTGGCCAGCCATGACAAAAACACAAGAGCGACTTTCGAAGTGAAGCCTCTTGTGTTTTTGTGCATGTCACTCACATCCTATATGCCCCGAGCCGCAATGCTTGCTCACTAGAGAAGTCCTATGAAACGATTTTGCGTTTTAGTATGCCACCACTCGACAAAGTTTTCTTGAGTGGGATCATATTCAAAGCCTTCGAAATTCTCGACTCACATATTGGTAACGAATGGCAATTCTCTCTCTAAATAGCCCGCTTGAGGTCAGTGACAGCAGTGATGTGCAAAATGCGCGTAAAGGCGTTCCCGTACAAGTACCAGTACTGTACTGAGTACCAGATTTGTACGGGCATTGTACGATCACTCAAACGAAATTCCGTACATAGAGTATGTACGCCGTACAACCCCCGAAGATTTATATGCAGGCACACTTATAGACGCTTGATGTCGACCAAAGCCGCTGTTATCCACGTATTCTAGGATCAGATGAGTGAAATTCAATGAATTTTCTGTGCTGCCAGCATTGCGGGATAGCGTACAGCCTTGAGATATCGCGTGCCTAGATGAAGGCTTCGCGCTTCTCAGACACCGTTTGCGCCTCGTATTTCACCTAAGCAAGGTCCTTCGATACTTTCCGCTACATGACGAAAGCATCTATCGCCTTAAACCATACTACATTGCTATCTTACTCAATACTATGGGGGATATAGCTTTACAAAGAGTCCAATTAATCGGAGCACGAACTTTAAGCGATCAAAGATCATTTCTATGTAGTTTATTCTCAGTATCTGGCTAATCTACAAGAAGTGAGCCACATATTCCTTCTGATGGGCTAGATTTGTATGATTCTTCAGATTTGGAAGATGAGATGACTTCTGGGCACGAGATAGAGAGGTATCTCAATGAGCCCATTGAGCGCAGAAAGCAAGACCCCATTGAGTTACTAAAAAGCCGAAAGGATTCATATCCCGTGATATCCCAGATTACCAGAGACTATTTTGACTATGTACAGGAGAATCTCTTTATAAGAATGTTTCCTCGGCGCCAAAATGCTAGGAATGCTATCAAGAGAATATAAAGACCCGTACATTTATACTCTATATGCAGTAAATTCGCTCTGGGTATTTGGAATATCATGAGTTGCGACAATCACATACCCGTAAGTCAACCGATACATGGCTTCTTACGTAGCTCTTGCTTTCGGAAAAAAACTTTGAATGCCTGATTGGTAAGAGCTCTCTTCTCGTTCCTTAGAAGCTTCGATTTGCAAGTTTTGTAGGGTCTTGATGAGTCCAGGTTCTCCGGAGTCGCTCTCTCTGAGAAATTGCACAACGAGATCTATACCTGATACCAACTCACGGAAAGATACACGTTCATTTGGCGGCGGTTGGAAGTCTTCCTCACTATCACGAGTATTTTCTGCCTCTTTCTCCACCTTGTAATCTTCCAATAAATCTTGAAAGGTATCGAAATTCCGGCCTATGACGCTTTCTTCAAGGAGATTACAAACTCCTCTGCAGACATCGGGACACGAATGATATTTTTGTCATGAAGCCGAGCAATAAGCTCGTTGATTCTTTCGTAGCGCTGCCTCAAAATGTCTGTTCCAGTTGAACAACTCTCAGACACAATCTCTATTTTAGCATCAGAGGCTGTTTGCATCAGTTCATTTTCGTCTATATGACTATTGGACATGAGCGTGTCTTGCAGCGAGTCATCTGAAGACTAAAAATCGTCGTCAACGATGAGATTCGCAATCTCGTCTGACTGATTATCCGTATTTCCAGGTAGACAAGAATCATCAATATCCCCACCAATGATGTCTGCTTTGCGAAAGCAGTTGATGAAAGTGTCCACTTTGAAGCTCTGCCATGAGTGGTTACTCCAATGAATTGCTTTTAGTAATGTCATCGATTTTTTGTGGTTGCGACCAAGAGTTGTTTCCTCATGAATAAACTCCAACCACAACTCTTTGTAGTGAGCCTTGAAAGCACTAATAATACCTTGGTCCAATGGCTGCAATTTTGAAGTCGTGTTAGGGGGCAAAAAATGCACCACCGTGTACTGTAGTGCTTGTGTCGCTTCTAATATTTCCACGGCTGCTTTGTGCCCACTGAAATTGTCTAGTAGTAAGAGTACTTTCCTTTCTTCCCTAGCAACGTGGCTGTCGAATGCTACCAACCACTCTTGAAGATGTTCTTCGTCATCCATACCTTCAGATTGGATTTCCAAGTACAAAGTTGAGTTGGGAATTTTAAAAGATTGCTACCGAAAAGATGAGGGTATTTACTTCTACCAATAAACCAATGCATCATACGATCGCTCCCATCTGCATTGCAGCAAAAGGCAACTCACTGAATAATGTCCTTATCTGATTATTTGGGTACAAATTTTTTACTAGAATATTCTGAAAAAAAAATGAATATTCCAAAGAGTCCAGATTTTGGCCCTTAACTATGTGATAATATTCTAAACTCTCCAAAATTTCGAAAATCGCCAAGAATATTCTAAATTTCGCGAGATATTCTTATAAAGAGTATTCTTATAGCCAGATTCTCCTGTATGCGCCAGGAGAAGCTCCCTTTTCTCGAATGGCAGATGTGATTACGGAAAAAAGAAGTAAGCTCCTGCCAACAACTATAAGAATGCTAGCACTTCTTAAATTTTTGGGAGCTATCAAAGATGAGGACATTACAGAACTCGAAGCGGAAACAGGGAATGACACTGAATTGTCCTAAGATGAAGACGGGAAGAAGGGCGAAAAGGAAGCCGATGAAATGTTAGTGTTGGACGACGTCGAAGAGGATGAAGAGGCCAATGACTCTTCGTTGGTCACGAAAGTTTTTGCGGGGATGGACTCATAAAACATTTATATATATATATATTGATTAATTTTGAACATCAATCACTTTCAAAGGCAAAAATGTCTTTGAACAGTAGGGTAGAGCACCCATATGATATATTCCGCATGTTATAGAGCACTTGGCTTGCTTGTACGCCTAAAAACTGTACTTCGGTTGTACGATTCTGTACACTGGCGTACATCGAGATCACGGATCAAAATTCCGTACAAAGCGTACCGGATTCGTCCAGCTCGCGCGATTACGCTGGTTTGCTCTTCACTGCCTCGTGGTTCCTTTGAGTCGAATTGTTTGTCTGTTGCCTCTGAGGGCTTGCGGCGGGAAAGTATGTGGACTTGCCTTGGGCGTAACGGGGGGTTAAGTGAGGCTTAATGGAAGCAATATTCGATGATGGCCCCAATTGGTATGGCTGAAATCTTTTTCCGTTTGTACACTGTCTGGTCCAATGTCCAGTGTTGCTGCATTTGTTGCAGAATGCTTTCGGGCAGGTGGTGCTGGTACGAGACGTGAGAAAACATCTTGTGCAATGCTGATGATATGCCTCGAGGCTCAATCCCGTAGAATAGGCAATGTTTGAGTCCACCAGAGTCTGGGGAACCATTCCTTCCGAGATGCGGATAAATCCTTTGAAAGTTGTGATACCTTCATTGGTTGGTCCGCAGTGTGACGACTGTAAGTTATAGTCAGGTGTTTTTCTAAAATGCACGCAATGTGCCGCGATCGCCACATCCACCTGCTTTTTGTAATTGGTGTCAATAGTAATGCTGAAAGGTACGAGTTCTGATATCTGTTTCACAGCTTCGTGACTCCGTTCAGTGCCATCCTCACCCTTGATGTGGCACAATTGGAAGATATTTTCAAATATTTCCTTTTGTCTGGCATGGGGCTGAGATGGGGCAGAAACAGGGTTCAAAAAATCTTTGATCAACTCGTAATCATTCATCAAGGGGTGTTCGGAAAAATCATCTGACTCTTTCTTGATGGTCCATGGTGGGCAGTGGGCATGAATGTATCCCGTTTGTGGAGAGATCCCAACAACTCCATTCTCGAGAAACCAAATTTCGATACGTAACCGCACTGATTCTTGAAGTACCCTTCTTTGCTCCTGCGATAACTGGCCAAATTTTAATGGACAAATTGAGGCGTCCTCCGAACCTTGCATTGAGATGTCTTGACCCCTTGTAGGAAAGTCGTTGATCTGGGAAGCAACTGCCAATAACTCGGCTTTCTTGGAAACAGAAACTGAGCTCATCCAATCCGTGATCGCCATCGTCGTGTGGACTGTGGGGGTTTGGATCTTCACCGCCGCGTCCTTTCCATGAGGACCACAAATTTGAGCGCGGAACTGATCGCTTTGATCTTGGGCATTGCTCTGAGGAAGTCAAAGGCAGTAGCGCGTTTGGAGAAGATGATGTCATTAAAGTAGGCGGCTACGAGTTGTTCCCACTTGAGTTGCCGGTACTCCACAGTAGACATGTTCTCTTGCATCCAACACTTTTGCTCATTGGTCCTGTATCCATACTCATTGTAGAGCCAGGCATAGAAAGGAAAAGCCTTGTTAGCCATGAAACCATTTCCGTCGGGCTGCAACTGTCCAATCCAACCATATTTCCTTTGGGCGTCTTGTAAAGACATGGTGGTGTAGTCTTTAGGAGTGAAACGCGAAAGTTTGTTTTCCCCGACAGAACTGGAAGTCTGGAGAGTTTCTGCCCATGGCTTAAACTTCGCCGAAGCGGGGACAGTCGTACCATCATCCGCCATGGTAATGTCGTGCTGTTCGGTGGGTTGAGCGCTAAAGATCGCATTTGAGGTAATCACGTTGGGGCTGCCCCAAGAGAGAATAATCTCTCTTGGAGGCTGAACATCGGTCTGAACCAGAGCCGACTGTTGAGTCAGGGAAGTACCCTGTGGCTTTGCTAAGTTGGTAACATCATGGGGTGTCAGTGAAAAGTTTTCAATCTGACCTCCTTCCATCAGTTGAGCAGTTGAAACGCGCATATCTCCACCACCGGATGTGGTAGAGACTTGAGAATTGGACAGCGAGTGACTCGCTTCTGGATCTCCATAATCCGACAAAAATTCCCGTGCTTGGCTTGACCATCAGGGTCCGTCATGACAGAATTTTTTTTTTTTTTTTTTTTTTCTTCTTGAAAAATCAAAGATTGAGTCACGTGATATGCCACCATTCAGAAATCTTGGCACGGCCACACCCCTCCTCTGATGCATTATCATTTTCTCAAATGCAGTCCGCCTTTTAAATACTTAGAAAAAAAATTGACGCTATTCAGAAAAGGGCAATATGGATTTTTCCGGCAACAACCGAATTTCTCCAAGTATACGAATGAACGTTTCCTGTACGCCTTAAATATTGTTTCCGTAGTCATTGAAATTCTTCCCTTGCCAGAACGTACAGAGTTCTGATATAATGAAGAGGTGAGGTTTCGAAAAAAGTTGGCGCGAAGTTCGTACAGAACGCCAAGAACTTGTGTGAAACAGAATTTCAAAATACTGTTGATCTTTGGGCGTGTTTTCTTGGAAAAGGGGTCCATGTGCTTGTAAGTTTACGGGTCCGTGTCAATTGCCAAGCATTGCGTTTGTTGACGCGAGTTTTATCGAACCACAATCAAGAAGAGTAGCTGTCTATTTGCTTGGCCCCATAATAGTAAGCATACTTACTTTTCTAGAATGCAAGCTAAAACTACTTCAGGCGCAGGAATTGAGAGTATGAGTGCTGAAACGCCAAATAAAAAGGACAGCACGTTCTCAACAGAAAAATAGGGATTGCAAGAAAAAAGAGCGGCTTGCACCAAGTCTCGTATGTTCTCACAGCGTCGATCTATATGCAAATATGTGTTACGTACCAAAGCTGCTTTTGTGAAAAACTGGATTCAGCCGAAGCGCATGTCACGTGGGTGCGAGCAATGCGTATCATTGCTCTTTTAGGCATATATAGACAAGGCTATCACGTGCCTTGACCCTCGGAACTAGTATAATCATCCAAGAATTCAAAAATCCTATCTATGTCATTAAAAGTGTCGAGTTACGTAACATGAAATATGATGTTAGTTATTTATTAATTAAATTACATCATTACCTGAGTGAATACTTCAAAAAATGATATCTTTCTTGCCTATTTGAAGAAGGAATCGACAGATTGCATCGTAATGAACTGTTCTTTTAACAAACATAATGAATGAATATCTTCGAAAGCAAGGGATGTTATGATTTCAAAGGTCAAATATATTAATTATAAACCTACAATATAAGGAAGATTTGTATGGTCTCTGGAATGTTTTAGTTAATATTGTCTGATAACAAGGTTAGTACCTCGAGTTCACGTGATACGAACGTTCTTATTCTTACTTATTTGCTTAAGAATCCTCCAGATCCGGTGATTCCTGCAATTAAATCTATCTTGAAGTTATCATTGGTCAACTGTCTTGAAAAGGTGCGTTTGTTGCAGGAACTACATATGCGCGTCGGCTGAATCCAGTATTTCACAAAAGCAGCTTCGGTACGTAACATATGCGCCATCTTGCAACCAAGCATTGTGGTGCACATAAGACACGCCCGTCTGTTACTCAATTTGCAACCTTTACTATATATAAGAGACATGCCCACTACACAATGTAAAAATCTTTCCATTAGACATTCAAACCATCGATCAATGACAAAGACTCTCAACATCACCATTGTGGATGGATATGAGGTTTACCAATGCGGAGACCGCGGTGGTACCGATAACTCGACCGCATTTTCGTATGCTGAAGTTTATGACTGCGGATTTGCTCGCGGCACGAGCATTGGAAATGCTTTGAGTCCTCCAGGTGCTTCATTGGGTCCGAAAAACATGTTGAAATTTATTGTTTTCTTGTTTTTGACATCGTCCGCTTTTGCTCAAGTCATCTGTTATCCAGATGATTTCAACAGGTTAGCGATTAGAAGCAATGATGCCTATCCTTTGGGGAGAGCATTAGAGACATTGGAACAAGGTGATATATTGTACAACAAACTCGACAACACTACCTATGAGCTCATTACGAATCTGTCCGAGATTCAAGCCAGAGATGGTTCGGGTGGTGGCCTGTTCAGACAAACACAGGTAGCTCAGAGCGGAACATGGTGGCTGCCATGGTACAAAGTTGGTGGTTGCCAATATAATGAGAAGAACGACGCCTCTGCATCCTTCTCTATCTCTTATAGCTATACTTACCCATGGAGCATCACCGTCGGACCAATTGGGTGGGGCAGCATTAGCCCGATTGTGGGAGCACAATGGCAAAAATCAGTGTCTAAAAGTTCCACTTGGACATGCAACATAAATCCCAGAGATAGGGCGCTGGTATGGTACCAAACATTGGTGTTATGGGGAGATGCTCAGCACAGAAATGTAAGGACCATCAATGGGGGAATTGTGAGCACTAGCCCTTGGTCAGAATATCATCGGTTTAACACTCCGAGTCGGTTTGACATGAATAGTGGCACTGTAAACTTGGGGTGCAGTTCCGGGATTCATAGTGGGTGCCTGTGAGAGTGTCGTGGTTTTGAAGTGAGCTTGCCAGTATGTACACAAAATCTTTGTGACTGCCAATGGTGAAAAATGAATACAGTTCGCTTACAACACTAAAAGTTTGAATATAAGACAAGTTTCTCAAGAGAACATCACGGGTATTTCATAAAAGTTTGATGATATAGTACGGAACACTTTTCATACTTTTATGATTTGTAATATATCAAGAATGGCCCATAATAAACAACTTCCAAGAATGACGATTTGGCATTATAGTACCAACGGGAGTTAGTAGCATGCTTTACACAACCTCAATGTCCGTTAGGCTAGATTCATAGCCCGATATAAAGCCGTAAATTCATGAATCATAGTCATCACGACGATAAAAGGAAACGGAAACACTAATTATTTTTCAATGATATAAAGTGGCATTGCATGTTTCTTTGAGGCTCTTCACCTGCTTCTGTAGGTCGGCGATTTATCTACCGTCATTTATGCTTGTCACCACCAAAACTATAAGTAACGCCAACGGCACACATGCCAAAAACACTAGAATGATTTTTAATTGAAAAGCAGCCTTTTTGATTTGCCCCTGATTATCCGAAATGTCATATTCTTCGAAATATTGTAAGTTTGTATCTGACCCCATAATCGTTTCGAGAAAAAAAGGAGTAGTTTCCTAGGGTCCTTTAGTGCAGGTCAAGTCGGCAACTTCGGGGAGCCGTACGGCCATATCCTGTCAAGCCGCACAAAATGCTTTTATGACATCATCCACGGTGTATACAAAATACGACGTCTTCTATACAGCACAGTGATGAGCAATACGCAAGAAAATGCGTAGGCGTAAGCCCTCCTTTTCCTTACGATTATGAGGAGGCTCAGCGTAAGCACCGTAAATCACGGCGTAGATACTGGTATATGCGTTGTATATTTATTTTTTTAAAGAAACATATGTATTGAAGGGCCGCGGACCGTAGTCGGCGGACGAAAACTATGTACTATACACATAAAACCTTAATACACTCTCAGACACACACCAAGCGCCCCGTCGTAACAGAGCCAGCGAACCCCCGACGTTATTACGGGCCTGGAGCCCCCCCACCCAGTGCGTGCGGTGGACGGTGCGGCGAGCGAAGAAAACATTTCCTTACACGGCAAAAAAAAGAAGACAACGAGTTTCCAGTGTGAAGATCTTGATAAAGGACGTAAATAGCTGTACTTTAAGGTCAAGAGATCTGTTGTAATTTAGGATATCGTGATGGAGATCACGTGATGCTTTGGAAGCGCGCCCGCTACGCGGGACAGACAAGAGAAAATTTTCACTCCCACGAGAATTATTGGATTGAGGATTTCTTAATAGACTGATCGATGATCAATACACGTGAACACGGGATTACCTTTGGAAGGTACCCACATTTATCGGACTACTAATTTCATACGTAGAAGTCTGTACCTAGGCGTTGCGCATCTAACAGATTCTGCCGCTTTTACAACAAGATCAATCAGGCATTTACGGCAGCTCTGGAAATTCACCTCTGCGATCCCGCAAGCGTAAATTTGACACGAAATAGTCATTAATTCCTATACTGACTTCTCTGGTGAGCAATACAGTTGAGATTAAAGCACTCTACTGCAATCGTTCAGCTGCTCTTCCAATTGGTTTTGAATTCATTTGTGCATTCCAGTGTTATTCATTGAATCTGATGCGATGAACCTTCTTCGTCGCCCTATTTGTGATCAGCTGAGGTTTCTAAATTCAGGGCCAAATGATCAAGAAAGAGATTATTTGATGCTGAGTTTAGAAAGTTTATTGAATCATCTTTCATAGTCATGAAAACGAATTTAAGTCCGGTGGCCGCTTTTGTACTAAGCGAGGCACATCAAAATCAACGAACTCTCCTTGCAAAGTGCCTGACTTTATTTTCGTTAGAATCAGTTTCTTGTGCGGCTATTTTGAACGCGTTCTTGATGTAATCATAATAGCTTACACTTCTCTCTAGTCAGTCGTAATCAATTCCAAACTACGAGCTCAGCAAACAATAAATTATTTGTGCATTCTTTTTCACAGAGAGACCAGAAAAGCCAATCTTTGACGCGTGAAAGAAAGCCGCGAGGGAGATTCAGTCTACACTTCGCTTCATACGATTTGGTTGGAGGCATGAAAAGTATCACCGTGGAGCAATCCAATTGGAGATTAAATATAGCAAAGAAAAGACGTATAAAACTGAAGCTCGAGATTCTCTAGGAAAATTTGTTAATTGTTCAATTCAGCTCTTTTGATGAAAATCGCCCGGTTATTGTATGCGGCACTAACCGATTAAACCTGGACCTGGTGGTATTGGGACTAAGTAGACATTGAAAGGCACCTGTTGTGAGCCAAAAAAGCAGATCTCATGGAGAGCTAGAAAATCAAGGTGGAGAACATGTTGCCAGAGATTAACACAGAATCTTTCCGAGCCCCAATTTGTCTTTGGCACTCTTCTAGTTGACATCTGATGTCGATAAATATTGCTTACCAAGGGGTTTTCGAAAACTAAACAAGGTTCTCTCTGTCCCTGCTTTATTTCTAGTTGAAGTTGGAGCCAAAGACATTGGAGTTTTGTAAAAAGCGTGAATATTATACTCCATTTTATTTCAAGATTCATCGTCTTGTAAGTCGTTGTTTCGAGGGCTTCACTCACTCGGCCCTTTGCTAACAAAAATTGATTGTATAAAAATCTTTATAGTAGGTCCTTTATTCAGTCCAGGTGTCTCAGACTTTAGGATTGGCTTCAAAACATAATATTCCTTATCAGGTGTGATCCTTGTTTGGAAGTGCTGTTTAGAAGTAGACCATGCTCATTTGACTTTAATTACGCATGTCATCGTACGACATGAGAATTGTCTGACCTAGTTTCTGATAAGCTCTTGACATAGGATGGGGGTAACATGGACATTATCTCGTGCTCTCTTTATTCTGTTTTAGTAGACCATATAGTCAAATTTTCGCACACTGGGTTGATCCTTGTGAGTTCGGATGTGGAAGTGCCGAGAAGTTCTAACATTCGACTAAGGTTCAAAGATGACTGGAAAGCAGTATTTCTCCAAGGGGACCAGAATTCTCGGCAAGAATTGTAAAGATGATTGGTAATTGCATTGGAGTCTCTCAGAAGGCAGCTGAGAAGGCATCATCGATTGTTTCTCCTTGGTATATGTATCGGGACATAAAACCCAACATTGAAGTGGTGGGGCGCCGATACCCATAATTGCTGGTACATCTTTTTCCAAAAGCTTGCTACCGGCGCTTATTTCTAACTTGCGGAATTATCCTAGTATCTGACCTGGAGAAGAGTGGAAAAATTTTGAGCTTTTTCTTGCTCAATGCAATAATTGCTGGCATTACGAAGGTGCCAGAAAAAAAAAACCCCTGATGAGACGAAGTCAAAACATTGGATACAATCCTACCAAATGAACTAATCAGTAAAATCTAAGGCAGGAAAAACTCTCGTTTTCCTTGTAGATTGTTTTTTCGAGCTTGAATGGATAGTTGCCCATCTACAGTGAGGGTATACTGGAAGTTGTTGGCGACATTTCAGGTTCCGTAAATTTTTTTTTGAAGAAACATCATATTATAGGACGACGCAAATGGATTCACAGGGAGTATGTCCTCCCGGGGCTCAAAAACTATATAGAAAAAGCTCAATTCAGCGCATGCGTCCGATGGCTATGACCTTTTTTTTTTTGCT